>PVKU01006884.1:0-96011 GCA_004027475.1 Anoura caudifer
TTGGCTGTGGACTCCTCTGGCCACTGACTCCGCCCCTCTTACAGGTCTGGGTGAATCGTTGTTGTTGGACTCCTGCACAGTTCAATTTTCTCTCTGTCTTGGTTGGGTTTTATTTTTCTTGGTTCTATATTTTTGTTGTCCTTAATCTTGGTTGTGAGAGGAGGCACAGCATGTCCAGCTATGCCTCCATCTTGGCCAGAAGTCCTTGAATCTCTTTGAAAATATCTTTTTAGTTTTGCTTTTTTTTTTCTCCTAAATTACCTTGTAATTATTGAGGATCAGATATTATTTCTATCTTGGACTATCAATTTCATGATTCTGGTTTTCTTCATATAATTTGTTATTCATTCGCAGTAAACATAGACAAGATTACTTTTTCTAGGTAGCAAATATGGATTTTCTCCCACTGCAAATGTTAGTATATATTCTTGTTTATTCTCACCACAGAGTAGAAAAGTTGCGTAGGAGCTATGTTTATGTCTGGTGATGGTGGTAGATAGAGGGTGGAGGGTATCAAACATGAAGGATTTATTTTAGAATAAGTGACTGAGAGTTGGTCTATATGCTGGCCAGATGAATGAATAGAGAGGTCAGAATCTACCCAGCAGCCTTCTCTCAGGCATTTTGTTCTATGTGTTTACACAAACTTCCAATTAATGCCATTTTTTCCATCTCCCTTGTCACTGCCATATTCCTGCCAACTCCAAGCCTAGGGTCCCTCCAGGTTTTGCTGGCAGCTCATCTCTCTCCACACTATTGTCCTTCATCATATTTACACAGAATTGTTTAGGACTACAGCTCCCTCTGATTTGCAGTAGTTATTAATATCATCTACCAGATAAAACTTCTCATCTGTTAGTAGGCCCCTCCAGTACATTGTCCTTGGGAAAAGCTCTAGGCATTGGTAAATAATATAGTTCAAATACTCCATGCTAGACTGTGATGATATTTGTTTAGTAACGTAAAAGATGGCCCATGGCAGGGGCGGGTACTTCTCTACAGCAAGATTGAGAAGAGATTGTCAATTTGTTCTTGTGGGTTTCAAGGCATGTCTTGTGGCAAACCCTAGAACAAATAAGGGAGAAGAAATCCTGTATTTATTAATTTGTTCCTACAGTTTTCTCCATTCCCCATCTGGAAAATTGATATTTACCTGAGACATCTAGCAGCCCTGTCAATTCCAGGGTTTCTCGTTATTTGGAACAACAAGGAGAATGCACTGTAGTTATTATTTCTTTCTTAATAAATGCAGCATCTTGCAATGGTTGCAGCACTTTAGATATTACTGTGGCTTCATCTTCCTGGGAATATTTCTTATTCCCTATTTTGAGATACATAGTTTTCTTTTGATTGTTTGGACCTTAACTCATCTAGGCTTCTAGTAGCACTATAAAATTAGGAGAAAAAAACTTCAAAAGTTGAAAAAACAGTAGTGCTGTGGCCTTATTAAGTTAAGGATCTCATGCTGTTTACCCATTCACACATGCTTATTGATTTAATGTTTTGTAAATTTAGCTCTCTTCTGTCTCAGCTAATGTGTGGGTGCATACACTAACCAGACTGATATTTATGCTATAAGTGTGAATAACATGATAATTTATGAGTGGTGAAACCCAAAGTTAAATAGGTTTTCCCTCAGGAAAGGAAAAAACACATGCAGCACATTTTAGACAACTCTCTTCTTAGGCACATTCACTTTAAGAATGCCTGCACTTTCTGGTGGGATGGTTGGAAAGAGGATTATGCAATTCAGCCAGCACATATTTTCCTTTATGAACTGTCTCTGAGAGAAATGTGCCTCAGTGATGAGTTGTTTTCTTCACTCTGCTCTATTTCTACCTTTTGCTCTGTTATTTGTGCAGAGGCTGGGCCTGCACTAATGAGGACATCCTGGATCTTCAGGGACTGCTCTGGGGATGTCTAAGGGTGATTACTAAGTGTCTGACCCATGGAGATTCCATGCTGAGGTAATAATTAGTAAAACAGGCCTTATGCATTGTCTGATATGAGCATTCCTTTTCATGTATACCTTGTGATTAACAAAAGAGCTTTATTTTTTTCTTTTATTTTAATCCAGGGAAATGGATTTGATTATAAATGGGCAAAAGTTCTTCCATTGAAGAAAAGGACACACAGCAATTTGGGAAGGAGAGGTTAGAGATTTGCTTAAAAGTCCTCTTAGAAAGACACTCAAACACACACACACATACTCTCTCACACACACACACACACACACATTCATGGTAACATATATGTATTTAATGATGAGAAATATGGGGAATGCTGAAGGCAAAAAAAAGGAGGAGTCAGCTGGGCACCCCTGTCCTCCACAAACTTTCTCTCCTTTGGTTTGGAGATATCTGTGGCAGCCCAAGTGCATCTGAGCCAGGAAACTGATTTAAAGTACAATAGCTTGTGTCAATAGTTTCTTATTGCCACAGCAGCATAGGTACCTCGGTGACCATGGGTTCAATTAATGCAAGCTGGAACATGATTTGACTTTTTTCGCTTCTGACCATCATGGGAGAGAGAGAAGACTAGAAGACAGGAAGCTGATTCAAAGATTGAAACTGGAAGTGGGGAGAAGCACAAAGGGAGGCATGTAGCTCATTGGTCTGTAGTAATGCTGGAGAACAGTCAGGCACAGGTTACTTTCTTGATGAATGCCCAGGATTCTTCCTTAGCTCTTGATTCTCAATTCAAGCTGATAGTGCTTTCCAAGCACAAGTCTCTTAAATATTCTGGGGTTCTCCATCAATCATATTAAGTTTCAATGTTTTTAAGAAAGCCATGCTCTCAAATCTCTTTAAGATAAACCCTCTCCTCTCCTGGAGTCCTTATGAAGCTGCTGTGTGATAAACCCTTAAGATTCTAAGAAGCCCCACTGTTTAACAGAGAGTCTATGAGACACACCTGAGTTTTAGGACTTTTGTCTGTTTAAAAATGAGTCTGTGAGGTGGCATCTTAAATCATTCTGAGGCTTTAAAAAAGAATCTCACAAGCCCATCCTAGATTTGATCTTTGCCTGGGAGCCATTTTTCCTTCCTTCCTTCCTCCCTTCTTTTCTCTCTCTCTCTCTCTCTCTCTCTCTCTCTCTCTCTCTCTCTCTCTCCCTCCCTCCCTCTCTCTCTCTCTTAGATTTTATTTATTTTTATAGACAGACAGGAAGGGAGGAAGAAAGAAAGGGAGAGAAACATCAGTATGTGGTTGTCTCTCACATGCCCCCTACTAGGGACCTGGCCTGCAACCCAGGCAGGTGCACTGACTGGGAATTGAACCAGGGACCCTTTGGATTGCAGGCCCACACTCAATTCACTGAGCCACACCAGCCAGGGCCTCTTTCTTCCTTTCTTCATTCTTTCTTTCAATTCATGCTGAGAACATAACATCATTTTTCTCCCAAAAAGCAACACAAAAGTAACAGACTGTAATAATTTAACTGTGTACCTGACTCTCTTCATCAACTCTCCCTTTTTTTGTTATTTCTTCCTCTATATTGCCTACCCTACTCAAACACTTAGGCTTTAATGCCCTATAAGAAATGAGGTAAAAGTAAAAAATAAAAAATAAGACAAGGCTAGTACTAGTAATAATCAATAATTACTTACTCAGCACTTGCTATGTAAAAACTCCTGTTTTATTTGTATTGTATTGACTCATTTATTCATAATAAGAACATAATGAGATACACTTCTGGCCAAGATAGAGGTGTAGGTAACACACTGTGCCTCCTCATACAGCCAAAAGAAAGGCAACAACAAATTTAAAAACAAAAAAACAACCCGAACTGCCAGAAAGTTGACTGTGTGGAAGTCCCCCAACCAAGGAGTTAAGAAACATTCATTCAAACTGGTAAGAGGGGCAGAGAGGACTCCCACCAAGGCAGCAGCTCACAGATAAGGCAAGATGGTGGCTGGTGGATCAGGCAGTACCAATTTATATGAAGATAAACTGGGAGGAACAACTGGGGAGTGAGACAGGCCACATAACCCAGGGTTCCAGTGAGGGAAAATAAAGCCTCAAAACCTCCGACTGAAAATATCTCTGGGGACTGAGGGGGTGGAAAAAAGTCCCAGCCTCTCAGGAATGTTCATTAGAGACACCCACAGGGTCCTAGAACATACACAAACCCAGCCATCCAGGAATCAGCAGCAGGAGGGTTCAATTTGCTGTGGGTAGCAGGGGAAGTGACTGAAGGCCAGCAGAGAGCTGAACAAGCAGCATTATTCACTCTCAGACCCCTCACCCACATATAACACCACAACACAGTGACTTGGGTTGTCCCCCCATGCGAGTACTTAAGGCTCCACACTTTACTACATACAGGTGCACTGAGACAAAAACTATGGCCCAAATGAAAGAACAGATCAAAGCTCCAGAAAAAATACAATCAAGCAATGAAGAGATAGCCAACCTATCAGATACACAGTTCAAAACACTGAAAATCAGGATGCTCACAGAAGTGGTTGAGTATGATCACAAAATAGAGGAAAGAGTGCAGGCTATGAAAAGTGAATTAAAGGAAAATGTACAGGGAACCGACAGTGACAGGAAGGAAACCAGGACTCATATCAATGGTTTGGACCAGAAGAAAGAAATAAACATTTAACCAGAACAGAATGAAGAAATAAGAATTCAAAAAAATGAGGAGAGGCTGAAAAACCTACAGGACAACTTTAAACATTCCAATATCTGAATCATAGGAATGCCAGAAGGAGAAGAGGAAGAAAAAGAAATTGAAAACTTATTTGAAAAACTAATGTACGAGAACTTTCCCAATCTGGCAAAGAAAATAGACTTCTAGGAAGTCCAGGGAGCTCAAAGAGTGCCAAAGAGGTTGGACCCAAGGAAGCACATAGTAAGGCACATCACAATTACATTACCCAAGATTAAAGAGAAAAAGAGAATCTTAAAAGCAGCAAGAGAAAAGGAGACAGTTACCTACAAAGGGGTTCCCATGAGACGCTCAGCTGATTTTTAAAAAGAAACATCACAGGCAAGAAGGGGCTGGAAAGAAGTCATGAAAGGCAAGGACCTGCATCCAAGATTACTCTATCCAGCAAAGCTGTCATTTAGAATGTAAGGGCAGATAAAGTGCTTCCCAGATAAGGTCAAGTTAAAGGAATTCATCATCACCAAGCCCTTATTATATGAAATGTTAAAAGGACTTATGTATGAAAAAGAAGATCAAAAACTATGAACAGTAAAATGACAACAAACTTATGACTATCAACAGTAGAACCTAAAAAAACAAACTAAGCAAATAACTAGAACAGCAACAGAATCACAGAAATGGAGATCACATGAAGGGCTATCAATGGAGAGGGAAAGAGGAGATAATGGAGGAAAAGGTACAGGGCATAAGAAGCATAAATAGTAGGTACAAAATAGAGAGGAGGAGGTTAAGAATAGTATAAGGAATATAGAAGCCAAAGAACTTATACATATGTTCCATGGACATGAACTAAGGGAGTAGGGGAAATGAGGGTGGGAAGGTGGATGCAGGGTGGAGAGGAATTAAAGGGGGAAAAATGGGACAACTGTAATACCATAATCAATAAAATATATTTAAAAAGAACATAATGAAATAAATAATCCCATTTTACAGATTTAGAAAAGGCAGAGTGTTTTAAGTAACGATATTCAAGATCACACAGATAGTAAATGTCAGGGCCAGAATTCAACCCAAGCAAGTTAACCACTACAGTATACTGCCTCAAATATGTATTAATCAAAGAAGCTAATTTTTCCTTTTTAGCTTGGAAGCCATTAATTTGAGAAAGTTTGCCATTTTAAGAGATTAAGAAAATATATACTTTCATTTTCAAATCTAAAAAGTCCTGGCTCTTCTATATATCTTCATATTTTGCTTAAAATTAATCAATTGCTGTATTAGTTTTCACAAATTTAGTAGCTTAAAGCAACACAAATTAATTATATCACAATTTCTGTACATCAAGAGTTCCATATGTTCTCTGGGTCCTCTGCTCAGGGTCTCACAGGACAAAATCACGTTGTAAGCCAGGATATTATTTTTTATTTTATTTTAATTTTTGTTCCAGTACAGTTTTCTGTCTTTTACTCCCATCCCATCCCAACAACCCATCCCTCCTCATCTCCCTCCCATTTCCAACCACCCCTAGTTTTTATCCATGTGTCCTTTATATTTGTTCCTGTAACCCCTTCCCCTTTTCCACTGAAATTCCCTCCCCTCTCCCCTCTGGTCTCTGTCAGCCTGTTCTCTATTTCAGGGTCTTTGGTTATATTTTACTTGTTTGTTTGTTTTGTCCATTAGGTTACTGTTAAAGGTGAGATCACATGGTATCTGTCTTTCACTACCTGGCTTATTTCACTTAGCATAATGCTTTCCAGTTCCATCCACGCTGCTGCAAAGAGTAGGGGCTCCTTCTTTCTTTCTGCTGCATAGTATTCCATTATGTAAATGTACCATAGTTTTTTGATCCATTCATTTACTGATGGGCACCTAGGATGCATACAACACTTGGCTACTGTAAATTGTGCTGCTATGAACATTGGGGTGCATAGGTTCTTTTGGATTGGTATTTCAGGGTTCTTAGGATATAATCCTAGCAGTGGAATTGCTGGGTCAAAAGGTAGATCCATTTTTAGTTTTCTGAGAAAATTCCATACTGTTTTCCATAGTGGTTGTACCAGTCTGCAATCCCACGAACAGTGCACTAGGGTCCCCTTTTCTCCACAACCTCTCCTAAACTTGTTGTTTGTTGCTTTGTTTACGATGGCCATTCTCAACAGTGTGAAGTGGTATCTCCTTGAGGTTTTAATTTGCATCTCTCTGATAGCTAGTGATATTGAGCATCTTTTCATGTGTCTCTGGGTCCTCTCTATGTCCTCCTTGGAGAAGTGTCTGTTCAAGTCTTTTGCCCATTTTCTAATTGGGTTGCTCGTCTTCTTAGAGTGGAGTCGTGTGAGTTCTTTATATATTTTGGAGATTAAACCCTTGTCTGAGGTATCATTGGCAAATATGTTTTCCCATACAATTGGTTCTCTTTTTATTTTAATACAGTTTTCTTTAGCCATGCAGAAGCTTTTTATTTTAATGAGATCCAATTTGTTTATTCTTTCCTTTATGTCCCTTGCTCTAGGGGATATATCAGTAAAATTGTTGCTACATGAAATATCTGAGATTTTCCTGCCTATGTTCTCCTCTAGGACTTTACAGGTGTCATGGCTTATATTTAAATCGTTTATCCACTTTGAATTTATTTTTGTGTATGGTCTAAGTTGGTGCTCGAGTTTCATTTTTTTTTGCACTGTCCCATTTTTAGCTGTCCCATTCCCCAACACCATTTGTTGAAGAGGCTATTTTTACTCCATTTTATGTTGCTGCCCCTTTTGTCAAATATTAATTGACCATAGAAACTTGGGTTTGTTTCTGGACTCTGTTCTTTTCCATTGGTTCATATGCCTGTTTTTTATGCCAATACCAGGCTGTTTTGATTACAGTGGCCTTGAAATACAGTTTAGTATCAGGTATTGGTATCCCTGCTACTTTGCTCTTCTTCCTCAAAATTGCAGCAGCTATTCTGGGTCATTTATGGTTCTGTATAATTTTTGAAGTGTTAGTTCTATGTCTGTGAAATATGCCATTGGTACTTTAATAGGTATTGCATTGAATCTGTAAATTGCTTTGGGTAGTGTGGACATTTTGATGATGTTAATTGTTCCAATACATGAACATGGTATATGTTTCCATTTGTTTATGTTTTCCTTGATTTCTACCTTCAGTGGTGTGTAGATTTCTGCATACAGGTCTTTTACCTCCTTGGTTAGGTTTATTCCTAGGTATTTTTTTTTTCTCGTTACTCTATCAAATGGGATTTTTTTTCTTGATTTCCACTTCTGCTGTTTCATTGTTGATATACAAAAATGCCTTTGATTTCTGGATATTGACTTTGTATCCCACTGTTTTCCCAAATTCATTTATTAGGTTGAGCAGTTTTTTTGGTGGAGTCTATAGGATTTTCTATGTACACTATCATGTCATCTGCAAACAATGACAGTTTTGTTTCCTCCTTTCTGATTTGGATGCCTTTTATTTCCTTTTCTTGTCTGATCGCTGTGGCTAAAACTTCCAATACTGTATTAAATGAAGTGGTGAAAGTGGACAACCTTGTCTTGTTCCTGATCTTAATGGAAAAGATTTTAGTATTTGCCCATTGAGTATGTTGTTGGCTGTAGGTCTCTCATATATGGCCTTTATTATGCTGAGGAATGCTCCCTCTATTCCCATTTTAATGAGTGTTTTTATCATAAATGGGTGTTGTACCTTATCAAATGCTTTTTCCACATCTGTTGATATGATCATGTGATTTTTGTCTTTGCTTTTGTTTATGTGATGTATTACATTTACTGATTTGCGAATATTTGAACCATCCTTGCATCCCTGGGATGAATCCCACTTGGTCATAGTATATGATCTTTTTAATGTATTGTTAGATGCGGTTTGCCAATATTTTCTTGAGGATTTTAGCATCTATGTTCATTGGCAACATTGGCCTGAAGTTTTCTTTCTTTGTTATGTCTTCATCTGGTTTTGGGATTAGGATGATGCTGGCTTCATAGAAAGAGTTTGGGAGTCTTCCTTCATTTTGGATTTTTTGTAATAGTCTGTAAAGGATAGGGGTTAGTTCTTCTTTAAATGCTTTGTAGAATTCTCCTGTGAAACCATCTGGTCCAGGGCTTTTGTGTGTTGGGATTTTCTTTATTACTGCTTCAATTTCATCTGCTGTTATTGGTCTGTTCAGGCTTTCTGCTTCTTTTTCACTGAGTTTTGGAAGATTATATATTTTAGAAATTTGTCCATTTTACCCAGGTTCCCAAATTTCTTGGCATACAGTTCTTCATAGTAGTTTCTTAGAATCCCTTCTATTTCTGAGGTGTCAGTTGTAATCTCTCCTCTTTCATTTCTGAATGTGTTTATTTGGGTTCTCTCTCTTTTTTTCTTGATGAGCCTGCTTAAAGTCTTTTCAATTTTGTTTATTTGTTCGAGGAACCAACTCCTGGATTCATTGATCCTTAGAATTGTGCTTTTAGTCTCTATGTCATTTAATTCTGCTCTGATCTTGGTTATTTCTTTCCTTCTACTTGCTCTGGGCTGTCTTTGTTGTTGTTCCTGAAGTTCCTGTAGGTTGTAGGGTTCGGTTGTTTGTTTGAAATGTTTCTATCTTTTTTAGGTAGGCCTGTATCGCTATGAACTTCCTTCTGAGGACTGCCTTTGTTGTGTCCCATAAGTTTTGGGTTGTTGTGAGTTCATTTTCATTTGTTTACAGAAACTTTTTGATTTCTTTCCTAATTTCATTCTTGGCTCATTCATTGTTTAATATCATGGTATTTGATCTCCATGAGTTTGAGTGTTTTGGGGTTTTTTTCCTTGGGGTTGGTTTCCAGTTTCAGTCCCTTGTGGTCAGAGAAAATGCTTGGTATGATTTCAATTTTCTTGAATTTGTTGAGGCTTGTTTTATGTCCTATCATGTGGTCTATCTTTGAAAAAGTTCCATGTGCATTTGAAAAAAATGTGTATTTAGTTTCTTTGGGATGAAGGGCTCTATATATATCAGTTAAGCCCATTTCATCTAGAGTGTTGTTCAATGCCACAATATCTTTGTTGACATTTTGTTTGGAAGATCTGTCCATTTTTGACAGTGGGGTGTTAAAATCCCCTACTATAATTGTGTTGCTATCAACATCTTTCTTGAAGTCCTCTAAGATTTTCTTTATGTATTTGGGTGCTCCTATGTTGGGTGCATATATATTTACAATGTTTATGTCTTGTTGGTGGATTCTTCCCTTGAGTCTTATGAAGTGACCTTCTGGGTCTCTCTTTATGGCTCTTCTTTTGAAGTCTATTTTGTCTGATATGAGTATTGCTATCCCAGCTTTTTTTTTTTCCTGTCCATTAGCTTGGAAAATTTGTTTCCAGCCCTTCACTTTGAGTCTGTGTATGTCTTTTGTCCTGAGGTGGGTCTCTTGTAGGTAGCATATGTGTGGGTCATGCTTTCTTATCCATTCATCTGTTCTATGTCTTTTGATTGGAGCATTTAATCCATATTATCATATTTTCTATTTTTCATATTCTGTTACTACATGACAAGGGCCACTGTTTCTCCTGCTTTCAATAATAGTTCTCTCTCTCTCCTTTAGGTCCTACTGACAATTTCCTTGGGGGCCTTTTAGATTTCTGCAAACAGTCTTCTCAAGGCTCTTTAGGTATTCACTAACATTTTCCCAGTGTCCTTTCCTGCTTCCACCAACTATGTGGTGCCAAAGTTAATCACATGTTTTGGGTTTTACTTATGGCAGCAGTATCCAAATCAAGCACAAGTACCAAAATCTGCATCAGTTATCTACAGCACTACAGCAAGCCACTCTGAAACTTAGTAACTCAAAAAAACAAAAATCATTTTTTTTAGTTCTTAAATCTGCCAGAATTCCAGACATAGGTTTGTATTTACTGAAGCAATTAACACATAAGATGAGATAAGATTACTATGTAAGATTAAAATTCTCTGGTCTAAAAGTTGTATTCTTTAGCCATCAGTAGTTACTTATTTGGACCAAATTCCCCACTGAGAACTAGAAAAGCTGGAAGAAAAACACACATGCACCACAACAACAATGATGACATGTAGAGCAAATATCTGAGGGAGAGGAAGGAAGCCCAAAAGTGTGTCTGGCATTTGGTGCCACTATTTTTTCAAGAGAGATGGCTTCTCACAAGCAGTAGATGAGACATTGAGCAGAACTTTTAGCAGACACAAGTCTAGGAAGCAAAAACTGAATTTCAAGCATCGTCAAAGAAAAGAAATCTAATTCTAGAAGTGAGTTGGGACCATAAAGGGATATACAGTTAGAGTAGGAGTATACTAGAAATAGACCAGCTCTGCCAGACACTGACATTAAACTTCAAATAATTTTA
This sequence comes from Anoura caudifer, assembly GCA_004027475.1. Classification (NCBI taxonomy): domain Eukaryota; kingdom Metazoa; phylum Chordata; class Mammalia; order Chiroptera; family Phyllostomidae; genus Anoura; species Anoura caudifer. Next base: position 10,958 of record PVKU01006884.1, read on the forward strand.
ATTTCTGACTGTAAGGTCACATGGAGGCCCTTGCTCAAGGTCAACTTCCAGAAATAAAAGAAAAATTTCTCTGAAGGAAGGTAACATTATCCAGAAATTCAATTTCCTCTCCATTTTTTATGTACAATGTCTGGTACCCAATCAAAAATGTGTGGGTACTTGAGAAGATGTAACTTAAAACTAAAAGCCAAATAAAAAAAACATGTGGTAGATGTTTATTATTCTGTCTGATGCTGTTGCCAGCCATGGACTTCAAAATAATATCTCCAAGGGACTAAAAGAACAAAATAAAGAATTTCAGGAGAGAAATGAAAAAGAAGAATAAAATCTATCAGGTAAATCTTAATATTAATAATAACAGATATTAAGAACTTGATGATTAATACACATGACCTAACTGCCATATGTAGAACAATGCACCCAACAAATGTACATTCATTTATCAGAACTGAATAATGCTAGTTCATCAGCAACTCTAACAAATTTTATAAGATTAAAATCAGAAAGTATATTTTTTGACCATAGTGGAAATAAGTTAGATATCAATAGCAATACCACCACAAAAAAACTAGAAAATTCCCATAAGTTTAGAACTTAAGCAATATAATTCTAAAAACCCATGTGACCCAGAAGAAATCATAAATTAGAAAGTATTTGACCTAAACAATAAATCAGACATGATTAAATTTGTGTGATGAAACTAAAGCAGTGCTTCAAGGGAAATATATGTAACTCAAATTATTAGAAAAGCAAAGGGCTTAAAATCAGTAGTTCAAGAAGCTACAAAAATAAAACCAAAGGAAACCCAAAGTAAATAGAGGCAGGGAAATTATAACTACAAAACCAGAAATTATTTTTAAAAGAAATGCATAAAAGAAAAATAATTAACAAAGCCAAAGACTTACTCTTTGGAAAAACTATGAAAACTGATAATAACTTGGCATAAATGATCAATGAGAAAAAGAGAGAAGGCATGAATAACTAATAATAAAAATGTAAAAGGACTATTACCATGAATCCTTTTCATGGTAATAGGAAAAAAGGAAAGATAATATGAGGATATTAGAATTATGATGAGAGATTAGAAATTAGGTAAAATAGAAAAATTTCTAGGACATATTTCCTACAGTTGACACCATAAGGTAGAAATTAATCAACTGATTCTAAAATTTATATGGAACTAGAAAGGACTAATAATAGCTGAAATAATCTTGAAGAAAAAGAACAGAGTTGGAGAAGTCACACTACTGACTATCAAAATTTGTTATAAAGCTAATATAATTGAGACTATAGTATTGGTACAAGAATATATTAACAGATGAAATAGAAGAGAATCTAGCAAAAGACCCACCCACTTATGAACAATTGATTTATGTGAAAGGTGGCACACCAGAAAAGGGGGAAGATGGTCTTGCAAATAGTGTGGCTAATCCATATTCTTAAAAAACTAATAATAAAATCCAGCTATTATTTGACTGTTCACACAGTCGTGGTAGAAAAACATCCTAAAAGAAAACATAGGAAAAATCTCCATAAAGTGAGGTTAGCAAAGATTTATTAAATGGACACAAGAAGCACTAACCAAAAAGGAGATAATAAATTAGAATAAATTAAATTTAGGAACTTCTATTCCTAAATAGGAGGGAAAATACAGTAATAAGACAGTGAAAGGCAAACAGCAGAGAGTTTTTTAAACTATATTTGAAATTTGAAAGACATAACAAGGGGCTTGTACCAGAAGGTATAAAACAATTTCCATAAGTCTATAAGAAAAATACAGACAATCCTATAGAAAGATATTCAAATGGCCAATAAACATAAGAGAAGATTCTCAATATTATTACAAATTAGGGATATATGCAAACTAAAATCAATGAGATGCCACTACACTGCCAGGAGAATGGCTAAAATTAAAAGACTAACTATATCAAGTGTTGGTTAGAATATGGAAGAACTAGAATATTCCTGCTTTGCTTGTGGGAATGAAATTAGTGCAAACATTCTAGAAAAATGTACAGTACTTGTACACGTATTTAAGCCCAACTAGTCCTCTCCTAGGTTTATATTAAAGAAAAAGCTTACATATATGATCCAGAAGACATGTATGAAAATATTCATAGCACAATTATTTCTAATAGGTAAAAACAGAAAATGATAAAAACCAAAATTCCATTACCAAATGATAAATACTATATATAATAAGAGAACATGTAACAATCACAATGAATGTGCTACTGTCACACAACCTGAATCAATCTCACAAACATAAGGTCAAACAAAATAAGCCAACCCCCCAAAAATATATATAATATGACTCAATTTTTTAAAAGTTTGAAAATAGGCAAAAATAATCTTGAGGGGTTATTTGAGGAAATAGAGATTAGAGGATTGGTCTTTCCCCAGGCTCTTGGAGTTTCAACATACATATGCACACACAGGTCACTTAATCAGCCACACTCAGGGAGCCCTCTGCTAATCTCCAGAACTTTCTTTCTACAACTTCCTCCTCTCTAATACTCTGGTCCATAAATGCTAGCTACCTTAGCCTCCCAGAACCCCACACTAAGACCCTCAGGCTCTGTTTGGGTTCCCCTTTTCTGAGCTGAGGCCTGGGAACAGCCTCCAGGAAGGACGCTGGAGCAATTGAAGGGTTCACCTCATCATTTGCCTCCTACCATGGATCCCAGTCTTGCACAATCTGTTATCCAATGTCTATAAACCATACTTTTATATATTTTCCACTTTTATAGTTGTTTGTGACAGGGATGCAGTATTAAAAGTGCAAGTATTTTGATTCTATTCTTGGAAATTATGATTCACTAAGTAGAAGATGAGTCCCAGGCATTTGCATTTGGAAAAAATATGTAAAAATGATTCTCCTACAATTCCCCAGTTGTCTATGATGAAAAAGAAGCCATTGCCATTATTGACAAGTCTATGGTTCTCTATTTGGAATATTGATGGTCACATTAACACACATACACATACACAGTATACATATTCAATTAGCATAATCATCATTTCAATTAGTAGGTACTTATAAACATTATTTTAACTATACTGAACATTGTGAACCTATAAATTTTAATTCTAAAGTAAAAATATATTTATTATTTTAAAGTACAAAATCAAGCTAACTAATTTTTAAATATGTTAGATATCCCTACACAAATGACAACTTTGTTCAATAATTTTCATGATTGAATGACCTTTTAAGAAAATTGCTGAGCCCATTTGCACCCAGATTCCATAATGTGTAGCAGTATTCGGATTATGTAAACACATACACACTGCAATTTTCATATGTGCTTTTAAATAATATAATAACATTAATAGCTAATATTTATTGAACTAGACACTGAACTAGATGCTTTATATTAATTATATCTTTTGAAAGCAAAAATCACTATAAAAAGTAGGTCTTGTCATTATCTCCTTTTATAGAGGGTATTATCGTGCCTGATGCTAGGCAATGACAAGTTGTAGAATTACAGTCAGCTCATGTTTGTGATTCTAAACTCAATGTTTCTAATAACTATGCTGCAAAATCCATGCAGAATTAGAAAAATTCCCTCAAATATTTGAGAATAGAAAGCCAAACAGTGAAGAAATTTTGTCCAAATTCTTAAATAATTAACATTTTTAAAATAAACCTCTTTTGTAGAAAGAAGTAGAATAAAAAATTGACAAATTGGAATTTTTCTAATGATAACCTTTTTCCTTCAAGTAAACAATGACCTTTCAAATCAATATTTACTGTTATTGATTGAAGCCCAAACATACAGTAAGTTCAACTGAAAAGGGAAGTCTTGCCATATCAAAGAACTTTGATGTAGATAAAAAAGAAAATGATTAATCCTGGGGAAATCAGAACTTTGATCCCATGTTTACTCACAGGTGAATGGTAGCAGACACTTTAGTAAAGAAGAATCCTTAAAATGAATCATGACTTCAGGAATCTTTTGAAACAATCCATTGCTTTCTGCATGTTTATAAAAGTCCTTTTGTTTCTGTGCAAACTAGATGGGTTCTGTTCAGACATCTTACAATACCACACATTCCCTGCTCAGAAAAACCAGAAAGGCTGAACTCAAGATAGTTCAGGTATCAGGTAAGGTATTGTCCCATATCCAAAATAAATGTCTTATTAACTTTCACTAAAACCACTAAAGTGGTCTGTGCATATGTGCTTCAGAAATTTCCATAAAAGGAAAGAGCAGGGAATATTTTTCAGTTACTTGTGTTTTTTTTTTTAAGATATACCATCTTCCTCTCCTTTGCCCTTCTACATCAGAAACACTTGCCTGTTTCATAAAACTCAGGTTGAAGAAACTTGGGTTAATGAACTCCACATGAACAGAAATGATGCCCTGGTTCCCATAGTGAACATTAGGGTTGTTCATCTTCTCCACCTCTTAGAGTAATTGCAAAATGGGTGTTATACCAGCCTGGAGGTCTAATGAGCACCTCTTTCATTTACTTGTGATATAACTTGAACTGCTGCAAAAATTGCTTTTGCAGAAAAGATGAGAAATGATAAACAACTCATCCTCCACAGGTATAATAGCTTATTCATAACTATCACTTCATAAACAGATTCAAGTCAATTCTTATCTTTTGGTGCCTCAGAGGAAAGCAGTACCTGTCTTGGAAAATGGTAGGAAAACATATGCTCTATCTCAAACTATAATGGATTTGCATCCCAACACAACCACCTGCTAGCTGTATAATCTTGGGCAAGTCACTTATCCACCCTGTGCCTCAGTCCCTTATCTGGAAGGTGAGAATAGCAAGAGTACCTGTACAACAGGGTTGTTGTGAGGATGAGTAGGTTCTTTTTAATGGTAAAATTTGACTGCTCCCATGGTCATTGCAGGAATGAATTTTCCAAATATATATCACTCTTATTTTAAATAAAACAGACAATGTCTGACAGAGTTAAGAAATCTCTAAGTCAACCATATTCACAATATACTCTAGCTAATTTCACTCAATGTTAAGACCTTTTACAAATCTCCCCCTACATACAGAATCTTCCATGAGGAGCTTTGACCAAAGGTCATCATGCATATTCCTCCAAATTCCCGAATCACTGTGGTTTACCATATAGTCTTATATTTACAATTATACTTTTTGCTTATGAATTGTCTTCCTAACAAAAATGAGAACTGTGGTATTTAACAGTGACATGGTTGGTCCATCAGAACGTTCACTAAAACATTCAAGATAGTAACAACAATGGAAGGTAGAGCCAGATCTTCTCATGCTTGGGCACACATCTCCTATCTGTCCCTCTGTAATAGTGTAAAGTGAAAATTTTCCTAGGGGGATAGACTGGATGACCTCTGAAGGATGACCTTATCTATTATCAGTAACAGTTGAGAGGCTTCTTTAGGCAAGCAATTATTTTCCTAGCCAATCAGAATGTCAATGATAACAAGACATAGGTATCTGTTTGAGCAACAACATTAAATTACAGGTCCAAGGAATTCTACTGATGATTCCCATCCCCAAAGTGAACCTAAAAGAAGCTAAAGAAGAGCTCAGAGCTTGCTCTACAACTTGAAAAACAAACATAATGAGAAACTCTTTGAGAAATTAAAGGTGGTTGTGGCTGGAGTGGGTAGATGATGAGGTATGCTTTAAAGCCCCAAGTGGGGATAAGCTGGTAAGGCATTCTCTAATAAAGCTCTTTTCTCTGCCCAGATTGTTCTGAGCAGATCATTGCCTTCTCTTATACAACCACAGTAACAATAAGACAATACCCTAGAAACTTCACAAGCTACAGAGGTAAAGAATAGACAGCATAGGTGCAGATGAGCTGGCAAGCACCTAAGCAACCTGCTCCTCTCCAAACAACTATCACAGTTTGAGCAATTGAAAATCTTTGGATAAAAGCAGTTCCTAGGAAGAGGGACTGAACTCTGAGGGTATAGAGAATGGTGCAAAGGTGGTTTAATCCTAGATTTCAACACAAAGGCCTCTCCACATGGGGCATTCCCCCAAAATCACTTGGTATACTGTTTCATACATCTTTACCCATTTGGAGAAACACCGTCAGGTCCTAGAAAGCTTTTGCACCTCTCTCTAGGTAGATAACACAAGCTCAATATCCTATTCAGGATTCTAACAGGAAATGGTAGCATACTCAAACTAATTTGAGGAAACTTCCATAATAAGACTTTTTTATAATTTTGTGGGCAGCATAGTAGTACTAAAGTGCTAATAACAGGCCTGAAAGGGGTAGGGGTGTTAGGAGGTATCAGAATCACAGGGAGAAAGTCATTTGGAGATGGCTGTCTTGATAGGAGTTATGATCTTTATTCAAGGACACAGCAAACACCCTAGGGAGTAAACTAAGAGAATAAATACCCTTGACCTCACATTCCTCCCTCCCACCATTCTCCGGCAGAGACAAAGGAGCTTGTTGATGTCTTTGGTATAGTTCAGCATTCAGGGACACTGAACAGGGTAAGGAAGGTGAAAAGTGGATCAATAAATTTTCAATATAAAATTAAAACAAATAATGAAAATGTTCCCTCAAGAAAAAGCAGACAATGAAATAGAAATTTAAAAGAAATAAATAATACTCAGAGATATAGGGAGAGATATTAGAAACATAAAGCAGAGTAAGCAATTATGAAAAATAGGCAATAGAATGCATTGTTATGGAGAATAAGGCACAAAATGGATTTAATAGCAGAATGATTATAGTCAAAGAACAAATTAGTGGGTTGGAAGATCAGGTCAAGAAATTCTTCTAAAAAGTATTAGGAAGGGATAAAGAGATGAAGATAATGCAAGACAAGTTAAAAACATGAAAAAAAAATCGGCATTCATCTGGTGGGAGCCCTAGATGCAGACAAGGATTAAATGAAACAAGAACATACTTAAGGAAGTAATGGCCAAGAGTCTCCCAAAATTTAAAAAAAAACCCAAAACTCCAAAATTTAAATTGTTGAATAGGGCACAGAAGGAAAAAATCAACTATATAGTAAAATTCTAAAACATCAAAGAAAAAGAAAACCAGATTTCTTAACAGCAAAACTGTATAGAAGACAGATACATAATCTATTTAAAGCACTGAAGGAAAACAACTTCCAACCCTGAACTTTATCATTTAAATGTAATAATGGAATAAAAATACTGTTAGGTATTACATGTCACAGAAAGTTTACCACACTCTCACTTCAATGAATTCTTGGAGTATGTACTCCATCAAAACAGGACTTTAACATAGGTGGAAGAAATAAGATATGGGAAGAAAGGGTGAAAAAAGAACAGTAAGATTTATTTTTGTTTAGTTAAGACTTGGTCAAGACAAACAAGAGAAAGTATATTTATAATAACTAAAATTAGCTGGTTGAGGAAGCGTGGTGTGTGTGGGTGTGGTGGAGGAGCTGTCAAGGAGAAGAAAATAATAGTATGCTAAAATTCCTGTTTGCTTTGTTTCTTTGTTTCTTCATAATTTCTCTAGATAGTGATGGAGAAAAATAAACATGAGGATTTAATAAATTAGGATAAACTATTATAAAAATAGTAATAGATGGTTAATGTTCAAATACCATAGGAAAATTTTAATCTATTGAATGGAAGGTAGGAAACAAATATCAGAAAAGAGGCATTTATGTAAATAAGAGAAATCAATAAAAATGGAACAAACTCACTGAATAATCTGCAGACTTGTACATTAAATATTGAGGTAATCTCCACTAATAAATTGTTTACAACAGTTATACTTAACCTCACAGACATAGGTAAATGAGAAAAAATCATGTTAATAAATGGAGAAAATGTACTTGGTAAAACTTACATCTATTTTCTAGTGCAGGAGCAGACAAATAAAACAGTGTGTGGGTCCTAGAATAGATAAATTCATGAGTATATAAAAAGTTAGTACATGATAGAGGTAACATCATAACTAGTAGAAAAAGGACAAATCACTAAGTAGATGGGTTTGGAAAGACAGGCTCAATATAGGGAGAAAACTAAGGTTGGCTCTTTAAGCTATGTTGGTTAACATGAGTTTTAGCTAGACATATATAAACAAAAAAGAAAAATAAAAGAACCAGAGTAGCAATGGTTAAATAAGGCAGAAAGTTATTTCCCTCTCTCAAACAGAAAATTCAGAGGTATTATGCAGGGCTGCTCCTGCAACTCCATAGTATCATCAACACATTCCTAGCTATCTGCTCTGCTGTACTTAGCGTATGGCATCCATCCCCAAGGTACATCCATAGCTCAACACGTTGCTGATATGCCAGCCATCATTTCAGCAGTCCAGGCTGGTGGCAGAAAGAATCAAAGGAAGAAGAGGAGGAACTTGCCTCTTTCTTCTTAAAGAGTGTTTCCAGACCCATGGACAAAGCCAAAGGAGGAAGGATTGAAGGTGGTGGGTAGGGGTAGGTTTGGTGGGGGAAATTGATGGTGGAAAAATAGAGGCAACTGTACTTAAAGAACAATAATAAAAAAGAATGTTTCCAGCAGCCTCCCCCATAATTTTGTGTATATCTAATTACTGAGAGCTAAGTCATGCAATCCCACTTAGCTATAAGGAAGTCTGTGAAATGTAATCTTTGTTATGGGTAGCAATATGCCTCTCTAAAATCTGAGGTTACATGCCTAAGGAGCAAGAGGAGAATGAATATTGAGAAGTAACTATCCAGTAATAACTGTTAAAAAAAGAAACAATCTCTAAATTGGTTAAAGACATAAATGTGAGAGATATAGAGTGAATTAAATAATATAAAGAGCCAATTAAATAATATAAACCTAAGAAGATAAAATGTGAAAGAATATCTTTGTGGTATTGGGGGTTGGTAGGAAGAGGGTGAATTTCGGAAACTGAACATGAGAAACAAAACCATATTAGGAAATGGATGAATTATGCTACAGCAGAAGTACAGATTCTTGCTTTTATGAGGAACACTATAGATCAAATTTTCTGTGGAAGAGGTGATAGACTGGAAAAAAATACATCCAAGAAAGCAACAAGGATTGATGTCTAGAATATACACACAACACACATTATCAAGCAAAATAGGACAACAGGTAAAGCATTTACGTAGGTATTAATGGATATGGAAACCTAACTGGTTATTAAATACATAGAAGATCTTCAATTTTACTAGTAGGCAGAAATAGGCTAAACAAAACAACAAGATAATTTTTTGCCCATTACAGTGGAAAATACTGAAAAGTGGTATTAAGTACTGATGATGATGCCAGGAAAAAGGAATCCTCATCCACCAGCCACAATGATTCTGAAGCAGTCTGGAGGAACTTATAGATAGTTAACATGTGTGCACTCTGCATCCTAGCAAACCCATTTCTGCTACATAATCCAGAGAATGTCTTGCACAGCCCACAAGGAACTATGTATGATCATCATTGTTCATGATTGTGAAGAGTTTCAGACAAACTAGGGGGTCCGTCTCTTGGGGAATGGATAATAAGGCATATTTTATATAATAAACTGTTATAAGTCACAAACTAGATTACACACAGTAACATAGGTAGATCTTAGAATATTGGAAGAGAAAGAAAAAAATGAGCTATAGAATATGTTATGGACTGAATTCTGTTCCCCATTGAAGTCCCAATGTCTAGTACCTCATAATGTATATATTTGAAGATAAGGTCTTTAAAGGGTGAGAAAATTAAAACAAGGGCATTAAGATGGGGCCTTAATCCAATCTGACTGGTGTCCTTATGAGAACAGGAAATTAAGACATACAAAAAGATAACCAGGAGACATGGACAGAGAAAGAGCCATATGAGGATCACAGCAACAAGGCAGACATCTGCAAGCCAAGGAGAGAGGCCTCCGAGGAAACCAACCCTGCTGACACTTGCATCTTGGCCTTCTAGCCTCCAGATGTGAGAAAATCTGTTTACTTTTTAAGCCACCCTGTTTATGGTATTTTGTTTATGGCAGCCTTAGCAAACTAATAGTGCACAATACCACTTTTTGTGGTATTTAAAAACACATGCAGCAAATCTTTAGATTTTTTTCGATGAAGCACATATACGTAAATGAATTAAGAATAGTTTGGAAGAGTATACATATACAAGATCTGTCTAGAAGGTGTCCAGCCATGTAATATGAAAAATAGAGACACTTATTAAAGAAGATACAGGATACAAGAAACATTGTACATAGGACAATGACACCTCAGTCCCTTTCAAAGTAGGCACCTTGGGATCTCACACAGTTCTCCCAATCACCATCAGCTGCCCAATCATTTTTTCCTGAATCTCATCGACAGTCTGAAATCTCTTCCCTTTCAAAGGTGATTTTACCTGTGGGAAAAGCCAGAAGTCACAGGGTGCCAAATCTTGGCTGTAAGGAGGCTGAATCACCTGGGTCATTTGATGTTTGGCCATAAAACTGCACAAGATGTGATGCATGAGCAGGCACATTGTCATGATGAAGCTGCCAATCACAAATTGCCTGTAGCTATGGCCTTTTGAATCATCCAACTAGTTTCTGTGGAGGAATGTTCAAGCTTAATGCAAAATTCGATGCAGATTTGTTGCTCTACTCACTTGGTTACTTTAAATGTGATGGCCACACGGTATACATGCTCATTCAATGGCATCTATCACCCTCAATGACTAGTACAGTGAGGTCATCATTGTTCAGGCATGTGTATTCCAGTCCACTGCCCTTGCTTGCCAAGTTATATCAATGTCACACAAATCATTCTCATTATATTAACAATGGTTGAATTTTTTCCAGGCATACCTCATATATATACCCAGTAAGGATGTTTAAATAGATGGATGGGAATAAATAGAGAGGATTAAGGCAGAAAAATGATCACATAAAAGAAAGTAAGTGATGGCCTTAATAGACTAATGCTAGGATGCAATAAACTGAAGGGTATAATCAACTCAATTCTGTACCTCTGAGTCCATATCCTACCCACCACAGAACCAAAGGAGGAAGGAAATTTCAAACTAAAAATAATGAAGAGAAGGAAGGGAAAAAATAGAGTGTATTATAAAGAAATGAAAAGGAGAGGGCATATCAGTCAATCAACCCTCTTTATAAAACAGGTAACCATAGCCACAGCCTTAGCCAGAAGAATCCCTCTATGAGTGGTAGACAAAAGATGCCCATGGTCAAGGATAAGGTATTCCCAAGAAGGAGGCTCTAGGAACACTGATTTCTTCATTCATGCACATAATGGGACATTGGTGAATGTCAGTAAGCCAGGGGTCAATTGCTGAGATTGGTAATAGATGTGCAGAGATTTATTGTTAGGCTAGGACTCTGGCTGATGACAGACTGGAGTTACAAGCAAAGACAGAGCTGGACCAGAGTATCTCTATCTTGTCACCAAGGCCAGAGTATCTTCCATGTACTTCTTTTTGTCTCATTACCCCAAAATGCCATACTACACACTCTATTAGCTTTCACCAACTCTATTCCAAGTAGGGAAGGCCAAAATTGTTTCCAAAAACCTACAAAGGGAAGTCCTCAAGTGACCATAAGTCCTATCAGTAACTAGAACTCAGAGGTAATGTAGAGGCTAAATCAAAACCCTCAACCTCAGAATGAGATGTTGAGTGGAAGAAAATGAATTAGAATGAACTTATTAAGCACAGTGAATTTGCAGTCAAAAATTTGGCTCTAACCACTGAAAAAGGTAGATTATCAGAGTTTAGAGAAACCTTACATATTACTTGACTTGTAAATCCATTTGGTTGTCCATTCATTCAACAACTATTTCATGAATAATGGAACAATGTTCTAGTCATAGTGTTAAGCTCTAGTGATACACTGATGAATCAAAACAGATAGGTCTCTTGACTTCACTAAATTTCAGTCTTGTGGCAAAGATAGTCAAATTCTTTCCCACCTTTGAGCCTTCACAAAAGATTTTTCTTCTGCCTACAAGGAACTTTAAATCCAAGTCTCCTTCTCAAACTTTAGGTTGTAGCTGAAATGTTAGAGGGCCTGTCCTAACAACTCTGTCTAAGCCCTCTCCCTCAACACACACTGGTATTTTCTTCTATCATAGTACCCTATTCATATCCTTCACAGCACTTATCACCATCTGTAATTATATTTATTGAGTTACTTTGTTCAATGCCTAAAGTTTAAAGGTGGTAAACTGAGGTCCAGAGAAATAACTGGGCATTCAGCAAGTCATTATCAGAATCAGGAGTAAAACTCAAGCTGTCTAAGTGCATGGAAACCTTAAGAAGCTATGTGACTTACCAGAATCTCAGTTTTTTTCATTTATAAAATGTGGTCAATAATGTATCTTACCATGGAAACTAGGCAAGAAAAGATATAAAAGGCATCCAGATTGGAAAGGAAAAAGTAAAACTATTTCTATTTTACATCATATAGATGACATAATCTTATATAGAAAAAAGTGTAAGAAATCCACATGTATTAACAAAAACAATTAGAGCTAATAAATGAGTTCATCAAGGTTGCAGAGTACAAGATCAATATACAAAAATCAGTTGTGTTTCTATACACCAGAAGTCAACAACCTGAAATAGAAATTAAGAAAACAATTCCATTTACAATAGCATTGGAAAGAATAAAACACTTAAAATAAGTTTAACTAAGGAGGAACACAACTTGTACACTGTAAGGTAAAACATATTGTTTAAAAAATTAAAGAAAAGCTAAGTAAAGAGAAAGGCATGCCATGTTCATGCATTGAAACACTTAATATTGTTAAGATATTAACAATATTGTTGATATTAAGTGTTTCAAAATCTCTCCTACAGATTTAATTGACCTACAGATTCAATGCAATCCTTATAAAAATCTCACATGACTTTCAAAAAGTTTTGAAAAATAAAAGCAAAGTAGAGGATGCACACTTGCCATGACAAACATTACTACAAAATTACGGTAATCAAGACTGTGGTACTGGCATAAGTATAGACATATAGCTCAATGGAATAAAATTGAAACCCAGAAATAAACCCATATATTTATGGTCAATTGAGTTTTGACAAGGATGCCAAGATAATTCAATGGAAGAAAAAATAATTTTTTCAATAAATGATGCTTGGACAATAGGGCATTCACATACAAAAAAATGAAGTTTGACCCCTACTTTGTTACATATACAAAAATTAACTTGAACTTGATCATAGACCTAAATGTAAGAGTTGAAACTATGAAACTCTTGAAAGAAAACATAGGAGTAAGTCTTTGCACCCTTAAGTCAACCAAGTGTTTCTTAGATATGATTCCAAAAGAAAATATTGAAAGTTCTCAAAATTAAAAACTCTTCATTTCAAAGGACACTACCAGGAAAGTGAAAGGCCACAGAATGGGAGAAAATATTTGCAAATCATATATCTAATAAACACATAGTATCCAGAGTATGTAAAGAACCCTTACAACTCAACAATAAAAAGATAAATAATCCAATTTAAAAATGAGCAAAGAATTTAAATATACATTTCTCCAGAGCATATATACAAATGGCCTATAAGCACATGAGAATATAGTCAAACTTATTAATCATTAGAGAAATAGATATCAAAACCACAATGTGATATTATTTCACACGTTAGTATGTCTATAATGAGAAAGACAGACAATTATAAGTGTTGAAGATGTGGAGAAACTACAAACCCACATATTCCTGGTGGAAATGTAAAATGGTATGGCTGCTTTGGAAAACAATTGGGAAGTTCTTCAAAATATTAAGCCTAGAGTTAACATATACCCTAGTAATTAAACTCAATGAAATCAAACTCTTGATTTCATTAATTAAAATCAAACTCTTGAGACTAGGTATAGTCTCAAGAGAGTTGAAAACATGTCCACACAAAAATTTGTATATGAATGTTCATAGCAGCATTATTCATAACAGCCCCAAAGTAGAACCAACCCAAATGTCCAACAACTGATGAATGTAAAACAAAATGTAGTACATCCAGTTGATGGAATATTATTGAGCTGTAAAAAGGAATAAAGTACTGATTCATGCTACAACTTGGATGAAACTTGAAAATATGCTAAAAGAAATAAGCCTGACATGCAAGGCTACATATTGTATGATTCCATTGATATTAAATGTCCAGGACAGGCAAATCCATAGAAAGAAGAAGTGGGTTAGTGATTGATAGGGGGTAGGAGAGGGAAGAATGAGGAGTAACTGTTAATGGACAAAGGTTTCTTCGAGTGGAGTGGGTGAGAAAATGTTATGGAATTAGATAGCAGTGATTGTTGCACAACTTTGTTAATGTACTAAAGCCACTGAATTGTATACTTTAATTCATGGTATATGAATTATGACTACAACAAAGTTTTTAAATCTTTCCTAGTATAATGCATATATATCAACTACTCACTCTCCCTGACCCTGGTGTTCTTGAACTCACCACACTTTCCACCTCCCATCCTCCACCATCACCATGGGATATCTAATAAGATAACCATGCTTTTATAAAACCCTACTTCTGGCCTCCATCTATTATTGGTCCTTAGAAATCTGTATTAATTAGGATATTTCTACAGGATTTCAAACATGGGAATGACAAATAAGCAGTCAGTTCTTCATTGGTGTGAGAAGTGATTACAATTAAACATAAGCTTAAATTTGAAGTTGTTACATATTATGCCAAGAAAGTTACTTCACAGTGAGAGGCAAATTTAGCTGATCTCTGAACAGAAAGAGGCAGGAATGGAAAACAAATAACATGTCCTGGAGGCATCCACGTCGTGATTCCAGAGGTCCTGGACACCAGATACAGCCAGGACCTTCCCATAGTTTTGGGTGTCTAGCTTCCTTGGGTTCCACGAATCAGTAAGTTGTCTCTCTGCCTCAGCTAGTTCTATCACTGGATATCAAATCAATATATCTTAACACTACAAAGCTTATTGTGAATAACAAATGAATGTAGTTATGAAAAAGAAAATAGTACTGAGTTAACATTTATGGAGGCCTTCTGTGTCAAGCACCATTGTAAGGGCTTTCAAGCGTCTTAACAAACTCAGTCCTCACAAGATTCTTAGGAAGCAGGTGCTACCCTTATTCTGATTTACAGATGAGGAAACCAAGGCACAGAAAAGGCTAAAAAAACTTACTCAAGGTCACACAGGTAGTAGTTAGCAATGTCAGTATTCTTAATCATTGCACTATGTAGCCTTATATAGAGTAAAACACTGTATGTGTATGTAACACTTTCTTGTTATTCAGAAGAAATTAACATAGCAAGTTTCCATGTTATTGTGATTAAATAATTATTCTAAGATGTGGGTTTCTTTTAGAAAGCAGCTTCTCACCTAGAAACTTTCAAGAACTATTCATGACATTTGGTACTTCTAACCTATGTTCTCAGTTCTTTGACTTTAAATATTTCTATTACTGGCATCCAAACTAACTTTTATAGTGGCCCCATTATTATGGGTGATTGATAACAGCATTTTGGCTTATAAAGCCACATTGCTGCCTCAGTGTCTGCCTCTCTATTATGTTCCCAAAGAAAGAAATGTTCATATTCTGTTTTTATTATCAAGAGAGTCACTAAGTGATCTACACAGAGTTCACACTAGAGCTATAGAACTTGACCACATCATCTGAAATGCATGCAGGGTCTGCTATTGCAGCTGTCAATCAGAAAGACCACACATGTGCTGCCTGGTTCTCCTGGCAGGAGCATCTCTACATTCATATTAAACTTACAAGCTGTTTTTTCAAGATGATTAGAAAATAAAATTCTGAATCCTAATATTTACCCAATTTATCCCCAGCAGAGTTGGAAAGTTGTACATTAAACTTTAATTCTCCTTCCCCTCAGCCTTTCTTAGTAGAGCATGTGTCCACATTTTATTAAAGGAAGTACCCAAGGGACAGAGGCTTTTTCCTCCAGGCTACTCAGTCCCTTGTGTCTGATTTCCTACAGAGTGCTAATTATTGGTGGAAACCCATTAGAAGGAGTCTGTGCATTGGGAATCTTTGTCCAAGGAATAAGAAGTGAAATTACCACTTCATTTCACATAGATATAAACCTGTCACCAGAAGGCAACAACAAGTGCCAACTTCTGATATGAACTAGTGACCCCCTGGGAGCATGCTGACTTTAGATGTAAGTTAAGAAGGGTGCTGAAATGGGTGAGGAAACTAAGCTGGCCAGAAAATACTTTATCCTCTTGTAGGTTATTGAATTGCAATTAATCTAAGGTAAGGAGACATTTTAAATTTTATCATTTTTTTGTATCTTACTGTGATTGAGTTTTAGATCCTACACTGTGAGTATGTTTTAGGAATGGAAAGAAGGAATAAGAACTCACCCCTGAAAGGAGAGAGGGCCAGGAGCTTAGAACAAACCCAATGTTGTCTGAATCCTACCATCTCTGACTGATCAGTGTCTCATTGGGTCACTTAGTCACTGAACCAAAAGGGAATCAGAAGACTTGGCCATTCCACACGAGGAACTGGGAAGATTCTTTCATAACAAGGAAATTACAGTAGACTTCAAGGCAAGAGGAAAGGAAAAGGGAGACCCTGGTGACATTGTGTTGTGTTTGCTAACAACCATTTAGGTCTTAAGTCAACATGTTTGATCAACCATAGTGGAGTAACAGCTTTGGGCAAACTTTTTCTTAAAGTTAGTGAATGAAGGAGAATGAAGTGAAACAGAAATGGAAGAACCAGGTGCCCTCATCCTTTGAAAATCCAGTAAGAAAAATCACATAGACATGCACAAAACAAGTAACTGCAATTCAAAGCAGCATGTCTATTAGTACAAATTAGTAAAACAGGGAGAGTATGTAAGTGAAAGTTGAATCTAAGCAGGATTGATCAGAGAATACTTTCTGGAAAAGAGATCTGTTCCCCACCAAAAAATGTCAGACAAAAGTCATCAGAAAAGAGGCCATTCCCAGGTATTTTTGTTCTTGTTTTTTAAGAGCTGTCTAACAATATACAAATGAGCAGACACTGGTCAGTTGGGCTTCTGCATTTCTATTACACTATTAGAATAAAGGCAATTCTTCAATGAAGGAAACCACTGTTGCTGTCACTAAAGTACTATTATAACTATGGATTGCAGTGTTGGGAAGTTTTGTTTTATTTTTAAGTCAATCTACCTTCTGTAATCTCAAAATGCCCAATAACATCTCTTCTATTGTACTTGCAATATTATAATAATCCATTTATTGCTGTTTTTCCCAAAAAGTGGAACATCCTCAAGGGCCAGGCTCATGTCTTATTCATCCTAATAATGCTAATACCTACTTAGGATATACTACATAGTTGGCAGTCAGTAATAATCATTCATTCAATGAATATTAATTGAGTACCTACTGTTTGCCAGATGACAAAGAGTGAACAAGATCAATGGGATTCTTGCTCTCACAGCACTTCCATGCAATGCCTGCCAGTGAGTGGGTAACTGGATAAAGGAGTGAATGGGTGGCTGTTGTGTACTTAGGTAAAACAGATGTTGAGAGGACACTACAAGGTCTATAAGGCCCTTCAAACTTCTTGAAAGAGGTAAACCCTGTCATTGAAAACATCTTTGTCTTACCAATAAAGGTGTCCATAAAGGTGCAAAGCTTCCTTCTCTCTATGGCAGAAGTCTTTATGGTTGGATGGGTCAAAGAGAGGCTGTCAAGTGTAGATGGGCTGGCAGGGAGACAGAGTCCAGGATAACCAGGCCCCAGGTCTTCACCACCGAGTGGGCTGTTTCATCAGCCTGAAGGTTTGTGTATACACTATTTTACATAAGCTCTTTCTCTTCTTACTAGTTCTTGATTCAGTCAGCTCATCAATCCTGTTTATAAGATGTCTAAAACTCACTTATGTGCTGTTCCTCTGAAGAATACTGTGATGTGAGTTTCTAGCTACTGCAATGTTTTTGTTCTTGCTCTCTGAAGCCTGCCCAGATGCATTTTAACCCCCAGCAGCCTGAAAGATAAAGTTAGTCATCAAAATAATTGGTGCTAACTACTCATCACCTAACCCTAAATAGCCCTGAATTTTTTCTTAAAATAAATTGAATGAAGTATAAAACATGTCTTAAACATAAAAAATAAGAGTCAGGGTAGAAAATTGACTTATGAAATAATAGTTTTTATTTGTCACAATTCACTGGTGAGAGACACTCTAATCTCTAAAAATGCAGTTTTAAAATAGAAATCATTAAAATCTGTGTAGCATTAAACAAATTATCTTTTGATTCTCACAACCAACCCATAAAGGAGAAAAGAATGGTACTTACTATGTGACAAATGATAAAATTTTAGGGAACTATTTTTTACCCACCTTTTTTCTATGAAAAATTTCAAATAAAATTAAAAGGAAAGTACAGTGGATACTCAGGTACCCACCACTTAGATTGAACTATTGTTAATATTTTGTCGATTTTGGACCCATGAACAAAGACTGCAGGGGGAGGATTGGAAGTGGAATGTGGGGAGTGTATAGGGAAGGGCAGGTTAATGGGGGGAATGAGGATAATTGTAATTGAGCAACAATAAAAAAGTAAAAAAAGAAAAAATATTTTGTTAATGTTGCTTTATTTATACATATATAAAAATATTTGTCTTTTGCCAAACCATTTGAAAACAAATTGCAAACATCATAGCTTTATCCCTATGTATTTCAGAATTTGTTAATTAAAAATGATGACATTTTTCTTTTATAGCTATTTTCAGACTATGAAAATTAGAAATTATTCCCTAATATTGTTTAATATTTAGGTCATGTCTAAATTTTCTAAATTGTGCCCTAAAAGGTCATTTTTATTGACATATAATTCACATACTATAAAATTTATCTTTTCAAAGTGTACAATTTACTGTTATTAGTGTAAAACATCATGATTGTCTAATTCCAGAACATTTCCATCTCCTCAAGGAAATCCCTTACCCATTAGTAGTCATTCCTCATTCCCTCCTTCCTCCAGCCCCTGACAACTATTAATATATTTTTGTCTCTGTGGATTTGCTGTTCTGGACAGCAAATCCATTTCATATAAAAGGAATCATAAAGTATGTGGCCTTTAGTCTAGCTTCTTTCATTTTTTACAATGGTCTCAAGGTTCATCCATGATGCAGAATGTGTCAGCACTCCATTTCTTTTCATAGTTGAATTGTGACTATCCATTAATCAGTTGATAGAAATTTGGATTGATTCTAGTTTTTGGCTATTCTGAATAATATTGCTATAAACATTCATGTATGAATTTTTGTGTGAACACGTTTTCAACTTCCTTGAGTCTATACCTAAGAGTGTAAATGCTTGGACATACTATAACTCTACGTTTAATGTTTTAAAGAATTTCCAAACTGTTTTCCAAAGCAGCTGAACCATTTTACATTCCCACTAGCCCTGTATGAGGGTTCCAGTTTCTCCACATCTTCACCAAAACCTGTAATTGTTCATCTTTTGACCATAGCCACCCTAATGCATATGAAGTAGTATCTTACTGTGGTTTTGATGTGCACTTATCTAATGACAGCGATACTGAGATTCTTTTAATTTACTCCATTAGAGGACCATCTATCCAAATCCCTTGCTCATTATGTTAGGTTATTGGCCCTTTATTGTTGAGCTGTAAGCATTCCTTATCTGTTCTTGACATCAAATTCCTATCAGATGTATGATCTATAAGTATTTTCTCCCATTCTGTGAGTTGTATTTTTACCTTGTTGATGCTATCCTTTGAAGTACAAAAGTTTTCAATTTTGATGCTGTTTATCAATTTTTTCTTTTGTTATTTGTTCCTTTGGTATCATATCTAGGAAACAATTGCTTTGTCCAAGGTCAGAAAGATTTACCTCTATGTTTTTTTCTAAGAGTTTCATAGTTTTGCTTTTACATTTAAGTCTAATTTTGGATTAATTTTTGTATATGGTATGAAGTAGGTATTCAATTTCACTTTATTGCATGAGGATATCCAGTTATTGAAAAGACTATTCTTTCCCTATTGAATTCTCTTGACACTCTTGCCAAAAATCAGTTACCCTTAAACATATGAGTTTGTTTCTGGACTGTCAATTCTATTCTATTGACCTATATGCCTAAACATATGCTAATTTTTTGCCAGTCTTGATTACTGTAGCTTTGCAATAAGTTTTGAAATTGATAAGTACATGTTCTCCAACTCTACTCTTCTTTTTCAAGATTGTTTTGGCTATTCTGGGTCCCCTTTATATCCATATGAATATTAATATCAGCTTGTCAATTTCTGCAAAAAAAAAGACAGGTAGAGTTTTTATAGTGATTGTGCTTAATATTCTAAAAAATTACATACAGTGACTTTTAGGTGATAGCCAATAAGCTTTTCTCAGCAAATAGAACAATGACTTTTAACTATTGTAATTGTTTAAAAGGACTAAATGTGAGATATTTATTCCCATTTTTAAATACCTTCATTCATTTTGAAAAAAAATTACACCGAATAGATGCAAAACTGAATTTCAAAGGGTGTTCATGAATAAAGATGTGCCTTACTAAGTAATCTACATCACTCTTACCAAGGTCCGGTGCTCTTTAATTAGCAACTTAGAAAAAAAGATAATTTTGCAAGGGAATTTTTTTTCTTTTGAAGAAATCTGATTGCTAATGATTAAAGAGAGTACTACATAGCTCCAACAAATGAGGAACAGACTGAAAGATGAATTTTCAGCAAATGAAAATTCAAAAAGCAACAACCATACTTCAGTCTCTTGGTGTAAGCTCTTAAATGTTATTTTCTAGAAGCCTGATTGCCTAGGATTTCAGTTAGTGATACTGTCATAGAAAAAGATTTTTAAATGCTTCCTCTATGGGTTTGCATGCCAGACCCTTGCAGATGATTTTGATCACTGCTTCTTCTCTTCCTCAATTCTTCATATCACTCATCCGCATCCTCTTTACTGAGTGCTTCCTTATTTGGGGAACTTTATGCCTAAATTTTTAAAAGTATATTAAATAAAGTTACAATATGTTATTGCTTAAATATTTTACTTTTTAAAATATATTTTATTGATTATGCTATTACAGTTGTCCCATTTTCCCCCCTTCACTCCCCTGCACCCTGCACACCCTCTCCCACCCGCATTCCCCCCCTTTAGTTTATGTCCACGTGTCATACATATAAGTGCTTTGGCTTCTACTTTTCCCACACTATTCTTACCCTCTCCCTGTCTATTTTCTACCTACCATCTATGCTACTTAGTCTCTGTACCTTCCCCCCTCTCTCTCCCTCCCACTTCCCTGTTGATAACCCTCCATGTGATCTCCATTTCTGTGGTTCTGTTCCTATTCTACTTGTTTGCTTAGTTTGCTTTTGTTTTTGTTTTAGGTGTGGCTTTTAATAATTAGGAGTTTGCTGTCATTTTACTGTACATACTTTTATCCTCTTTTTCTTAGATAAATCCCTTTAACATTTCCTATAATAAGGTCTTGGTGATGATGAACTCCTTCAAGTTGACCTTATCTGAGAAGCACTTTATCTTCCCTTCCATTCTAAATGAAAGCTTTGCTGGATAGAGCAATCTTAGATGTAGGTCCTTGACTTTCATGACTTGGAATACTTCTTTTCATCCCCTTCTTGCCTGGAAGGTCTCTTTTGAGAAATCTGCTGACAGTCTGATGGGAACTCCTTTGTAGGTGATTGTCCCCTTATCTCTTGCTGCTTCTACAATTCTCTCCTTCATTTTAATCTTGGCTAATGTAATTATATGTGATTTGGTGTGTTCCTTCTTGGGTCCAATTTCTTTGGGACTCTTTGAGCTTCCTGGACTTCCTGGAAGTCTATTTCCTTTGCCAGATTGGGGAAGTTCTTCTTCATTATTTGTTCAAATAAGTTTTCAATTTGTCGCTCTTCTTTTTCTTCTTCTGGCACCCCTATAATTAGGATGTTGAAATGTGTAAAGATGTCCTGGAAGTTCCTAAGCCTCTCCTCATTTTTTTTTTTAATTCTTGTTTCTTCATTCTTTTCTGATTGGCTGTTTCTTTCTTCCTTCTGGTCTGCACTGTTAATTTGAATCTCAGTTTCCTTACCATTCCTATTGATTCCCTGTACATTTTCCTTTATTTCACTTAGTGTAGCCTTCATTTTTCATCTAATTTGTGACCAAATTCAACCAATTCTGTGAGCATCCTGATTACCAGTGTTTTGAACTGTGCATCTGATAGGTTGGCTACCTCTTTGTTGCTTAGTTGTATTTGTTCTGGGCTTTGATCTCCTCTTTTGTTTGGGCAAATTTTTTTTTTGTCTTGTTGTGCCTGTTACCTAGTGAGGGCAGAGCCTTAGGTGTTCACCTGGGCCAGGCAACCCAGTAGCAGGGTTGTGGTGCTGTATGTGGGGAGGAGGTCCAAGAGGGAACAATGGTGCTTGTTCTGCTCTCTGCCAGATTTCAGTCACTTCCCCTGCTTCCCACAAGCAAATTGGGTAATTCTGGTGCTGAGCCCCATGTGGGTGGCTTTGCATATGTTCTAGGACCCTGTGGGTCTCTTCAACAAACTTTCCTGTGAGGCTGGGAGTTCCTTCTCCTGCTTTGTTTCACCCAGTTTATCTACACACAAATGTGAGGCTGCCCGGTCCACCAGCTGCAGCTCTGCTAGCTCCATTCCACAATCTGCTGCCTTGGTGGGTCCACCAACCTCCGCCTTGCATTCCCCAGTCTGCCAGCTGCCACTTT
This sequence comes from Anoura caudifer, assembly GCA_004027475.1. NCBI lineage: Eukaryota > Metazoa > Chordata > Mammalia > Chiroptera > Phyllostomidae > Anoura > Anoura caudifer. Next base: position 33,582 of record PVKU01006884.1, read on the forward strand.
GTTGCAGTCCTCTCCTGCTGGTCTGGATGAATATGTCTTCTTTAATTCCTTGGCTGTCGGACTTCCATACAGTTCAATTTTCTGTCAGTTCAGGTTGTTTTTTGTTTTTAAATTGTTGTTGTCCTTCTTTTGGTTGTGCAAGGAGACACAATTGTGTCTATGTACACCTCCATCTTGGCAGGAAGTCCTAAATAATTTATTTTCTTACATCCACATCATTGTTGGCACATTCTACACCAAAATCTTGGGTTACATCCTAAAAACTGACAGGAACCTGGCCTGGTAGTATGGATCAAGTCAGGGGAGTGTGCACATGAATACCAAGATATGATGTTATTTACCCTACACTGACTCTATACATAAAATTTCCTAATAAGAAAAGTTTGGTACTTCTAAAGCAAATTCATCTTAAATAGGATTCAACATTAGAAAAATTAAATTTTTCTCTGCTAAAAATATTATGTAATAGAAGAAAATAAGAGTCAAAGATATGTGTCATAAGTGTAAATTTTGCTAGTTGCAAAATCTCTTAAAAATAGCTTCTTTGTGGATTATATGAGGCAAATTTTAACCTCAAGGTGGCAATTTTTATTCAGTTTGCTTCTGTCACCCACCTTCCTGCACTGTCAGAGATTCTATGTTCAGAGAAGAAAGTTCGTTTTAATACAACTCTATAGAAAATATAAATAGTGAAGTATATATAGAAGGAAAGCTCAGGCAGCACATTCCAAAATGAATACAAGTGATATTTTTGTCTAGTATTTTGAATTCAATCATCTACAAACCTCCCATGTATTTTCCTAAATCATCAAAAGATGAAAATATGAAAACTTAATGTATCTGGGCTTCAAAAGTTAACATGTGTTAAGTTAAATACCCACTCACAAACAGATACAGCCACCCTCACTGGTTCTACTGAAAGGTGTAACCTGTCAGTTATGTGCAGTTTCTTAGAACATCTTTGTTTAGTCTGGTTTGAAACAATTCAAGCCTGGGCTCTTCCTATCACAAAATTCTGTGGAAAATTATTATAACAAAGTATGCTTTACCAGAGAATTGCTTTCATTTTTAACTTGCAACTTGCTTTTATTCAATAAGGTACTCTATGAGAGTAGCATTGAAACTTCTTTTCTGACCCATGTAAAAAATATATATTGCAACTCGACCCACCCCACTGATTTCACAACTTAGTGATGGTTTCCAACCTGCAGTTTGGTAAACACTGCTCAAGGACAGTCTTGTATTAGAGTAATCTAAGAACAGGACCTGAATTTGTGGTTGATAACCCCAGCTTTGACTCAGCTGCTACCATGTAGTGCAGGTAAATACAAACATGCACAGACATAAGACTCAATAATCTTGTAGCATCAGTCACAGGATTTAAAAAAAAAAAAACATTCATCTTGGCAAATACCGTGTGATCTCACCTGTAAGTGGAATCTAATGAATAAAATAAACTAATGAACAAAATAGAACCAGAGGCATAGAAACATGGAACAGACTGACATCTATAGGAATGGAGTGGGGAGGAGGGCAGTGGATGAAAGAAGGGGAAGGGACCAGCCAAAGAACATCTATGAATGACCCATGGACATGGACAATGATGTGGGGATTGACTGGGAGTTGGGGGTGGGCTGGGTGGAAGGGGGCAAAGGGGAAGAACTGGAACAACTGTAATAGCATAAACAATAAAACATTCAAATAAAAACCTCCTTATCTTAAACATGACAGTCTATAAAATTGATGATTATGTAATCTGCAATCCAGAAAGGGGCACACACTGAAAAAGAAATAGTCCCACAAAAGCAAAACACACAGTGTTACTGCTCTACAATCTGCCTTTCTCTCAACTCGTTTTTTATCCTCTGTCCTCCCTAATGTCAATTTTTGCTCAGTAAGTAGAATACAGTTGACTTCTGTGCCCTAAGGTCTGCTTTCTTCCCCAGATAGTTGCTTTTCTGTCAGACTTATGGCAGCCTTCCATGCAGTCCCTCCCCATCCTTCTCTTTCACTCTCTGAATAATGGAAGCTCTTTTCTTCCATCCAGGGCACTAGCTCTTGCTTGACTCCTCACCCACAATCACTCACTGCCCAAGGATTCCCAGTAAACTCTGACTCCCCTGTCTCCCCTGCCAGAACATCTTTTCAGCTTTCATCAAACAAAGGCACATGATTACATAGCCAACCTAGATATGAATAATACGAAAGAGGGGTTGAAAAAATTATTTCATTGCAGACAAACTTGTAGTCTATTGGGTAGATATTAGTCCTTGTATCTACCCAGCATAAGATAAAGTTTTATTTGATTTACCTAGGGATCAGGTGAAATTAATTATCCATAGGGAGTTGCCTGCTCCAGCTATGGCTACAAGAAAATTTCCATTAGCAGTCTCAGCCTTTCTGTTTAACTGCATATATTACCTTACTAGTGAGACCATGTCACTTTTCACCTTCCTTCTCATCACTTGTGGGTTCTGTTAATTAAATTTTTTCTACAGTGAATTTTTCTTTTCTTGGTGCTTAGATAGACAAACTAAACACAAATTAAACTTGTAACCTAGAGTGAAGTAGCTGTTCAAAAATGTTTTAGTATCTACCATATCATCATTTTGGGAGTCATATTTTGTTATATTATTCCATCTAAAAAGAGATGATCTGGATAATATTTAATACCAGGTTCAAAACTAAAAAAAATAACTCACTTGACTCTTTTTACTTTATTGCTTTTTCTCTGATTTTAACCAACAGATATCCATATATAATTTTTTCCAATATTATATAAAGGTATATAGATAAAAGTAAATATCAACCATCATTCCATCACCTAGAAATAACCACTGACAGCACTTTGGCATGTATCCATAGAGACACTTTTCATATATATATATATATATATATATATATATCTCACATACACATACAGAAATACAATATTTGAAAAAATCTCAAAGCCATTGTCTTTGGGTGGTTAGTGATAGTTTTTTCCTACTCCTTTATGTCTTTCTCTGCTCTCCACATTTTTAAGTAATGTCCATGTATTGGCTGCAACTCACAAAAAGAGAAAATAAAACACTAAAAAGACTAATCTAGGGTCCCTGGTACTGAGAAGTCCCAAGTCACATGGCAGCAGAGGACAGTAGGGGAGATAGGGTGAGCAAGCATGGGGAGGGAGTGCAGGTCAGACTAGGGAAGGGTCTGCAGGGAAGGGCACTTCAACTAATCACACCAGTTTCCAATTCCTCCTGCTGTTCTCTCAGAACTTTCACACTTAGGCACTTCCATGGCTACTTGCACATGTTTATATTTTCCAGAACTTTACTAATAAGAGCTGATAAAAAGAAGATTACGTAGGTCTCTTATCAATGTCAAGAAGTGAAGAATAATTCATAAGTATTTCCTTAACTTCTGCTGGTTGGATCACTATGAAAAGTCCTGCTCATAGGTGGGATGTAGCTGGCAGGAAGATATGATTATTATCAGTGTTCCTCCATCAGGCTCGGGGAGGAAGAAGTACACTCATCTATGCAAGGCTAGAACTGACTCCCCATAGGCCACTATTTCAATTCAACTCTGTTAAATTACACTCCCTCACCAATCCCAGGAAACTCCTCTCTCTCTAATGAAGCATTCATCACCCTCTCCATACAGAATCTCCAGCCTGTTCCCTCTCCTGCACCTTCATATCTCAGCCCATCCATCTCCTCCCTTTGTTTTACTTTAGGAGGGAGGATTGTTATATATTGGTTGTATAATGCTTTAATCATGGATTATGAGTTACTTTACAGCTCCCTGAATGCCTTGACAAGGTTTCTACATAAATAAAATTATTATTATTAAAGTCAATTAATCAGAGATACAATTCACTTTTCAGTGTCTGACATCCTGAAAGCTCACTGATGTAGAAAAGTCTTTTTGTTTACTTCCAGTGTAACAACATTTTGGGGAATCAATAATACAGAACAGACTACTGTAGAGGTCTTAAATTAAATTGTAATTTGTACACACATATCGATGCACTTCTTTTTGTTGACTGTTAAGGATCAATGATTGATCAGCAGTAAAATAAGATATGGTACTGAGTAATTATGTTTAGGAAGTGCTGGTGAGATTTGTCATATAATTTGCAAGTTATTTTAATTTATACTCAGCAAAAGAAAGAAAGGGAGAATCAGTTCCTTGTATAATTAGAATCTCTCATTCACTTTATCTCTTTCAATAGGTTTTCTGACTAGAATAATTATTTGATTTTTTTAGTAAGCTTTTCTTTGAAGCATACATGAATACATAAAGTGTGCAAATCATAAGTGTACAGTTCAATTTCACAAAAGAAACAAAAAATTACCACTGAGATCAAGCACCAAAACATCACCCCTCCTCAGCAGCCCTGTCACACCACCTCCCATTATCACCCTTACTTGAAAGTAGTCCTGACTCCTGTCCCCAGATCAGTCTGCCTGTTTTGGGCATTTCTATACAGGCAGTCACACAGGCTGCATTCTTGTGTCTATCCAATGATTTGGCTTCAATGGTACTTAGGCTTTGAATTTATTAAGGACATGCCATGAGGCAGGAACTATATAAAGGGCCATGACCATAAAAACTTATTAAAGACAGTACCTGCCCCTGATAGTTTTTCACTCTGTGGGGGAGGGGTGTGGAAGTGTGGGCACAGAGGTATACACAGCTGGGAGTAGTTACCTGTTAGTGGTTCTGTGAAGGAAAACAGTGGGGCTTCCTCCCATTTGAGCTTAGAATGTGAGTTAAAAAGACTTCCCACATGTCTATCTTGATATCTATTATGAATTTTTAAATTCTCTAAGGACTTAAATAAAGAATAGGAGGGCATAGGAGTGTCATTTGGACAAATTATCCCAGAGAGACTTTCCAGGTTGTTACTAGAGTCCTTCCTAGTAACAACCTAGGAGTTTTTTAGTTTTTCCACCCCCATCTTGCCCTGAACTTCCTCCCTCTGAATTGTCCTTCTCCCTCTCACCACTTTCTTGGCCTCCCACCCATAAGATGAGGGGTTCTTGCCCCACATCTGCTCTAGATCCTTCTCTCCTGACTGACCCTTGTTTCCAGGGTGAGAGGAGACAAAAGCTTGAAGCCTCTGTGCTCATGATGGCCTGCATGTTCTGCCCATTCACTTCCCCTATGTTTTCCTTCAGTTTAGTGGGCTCAGAGCATTCCTGGCAGCTGAAGCCTGAACAGGTGAAAAGGATAGATAAAGGAAAGGATAGATGTAGGTGGAGAATGAACAGAGAGACAAGCAAACCCATTTTAATCAATCCTATTTTGTTTCCCATTTTGAGTCTTGTGGTGAATTGAATTGGGTTTAGCTGATTTAAGATTTATTGTTCTTCTTGTACCATTGCCAAACACTATTCAATTTTTGGTGTTGACAATTGAGTTTTGTTTTGTTTTGGCTCCTACAAATCTATCCTTCTCTCTGAAAACCCAAAAGGTGGTTTGTGGTGATTGCTAGTCCACTGAAGGGATGCTGCTCTTGGGTCTCCTGCCAGAGGGAAGCTCTATGTTTGGTGTCAATAAGAGACCATTTAAAATACCAGCAAAGGACTTGGACTTCCCACTTCACATTACGGCAAAAATCCTCAGCCTGTATTTTTTTTTTTTCTGATTCCAACAGGGTGGGTTTTGTATTTCACTGAATGGTTGCCTAAATTGGAGACTGGGATGAAAATGAACTGGCCGAAGTTCAATCCTGTCAAGAAGAATGCCCAGGAATGGTAAACTATAAAAATTGGAAAAGATAGACTTTTCACAGGATTTTCCTTCAGGGGATGTTGGAGTTTCAGAAGACAGGATGTGACTATCATATGACAAGTGTTAGGTTATGTTAAGTGGCAGAGTACTGAGATAGTAAACTCAAAGGGCTTTGGATCAAACCATCTGAGTTTAAATCCTGGCTCCATCAACTAGCTGGGTGACCCTAGGCAAGTTGCCTAAACTTGAAGGCTGTTTATCAGTCTTTCACTTGGGTGGTATTGCAGGCCTCACAGGTGCTAGACTGGAATCAGTGTGATTCTGTGTGGGAAGGACTTGGTGCAGGGTCTGATACAGCTAATTATGTCTTTAACTCTTCTGGATGGGACTCTGTTTTAAAACCAGAGGATGCTCTGATACTACATATAGAAGCTTGCAGATGAAAGGCAGATTTTTGAACAGGCCAGATTTCAGGTCCTATTGGAGGTTAGATTTCAGAGGGGCATGGTTGTAGCTCTCTTTTGGATGTCTGATGAACAGATCATATGGAAGGCCAGAGGTCCCATTACCTCTACAGCAGATAGTGGGTAAGGATCTTCCAGTCTCACTGAGCTGTCACCAAGACTCAGACCTTGAATGATAGAGGAGATGCTTCTAAAAAAGCATCTCCTTATGCTTCTTTGAGGTGGAAATTTAATAAAACTCAGAGATCATAACTTAGCCAATATAACTGCTTAAGCTTCTTACTCTTCCACTGGGAGGTAAAACTCATTGGATAAGAATAAATGTCATATGGATACTGATGTAGATACTTAAGAGATAGTAAGTAATAATAGAGTGCTGGGGTTATTTGCTGGTTATTTTCTCAAAAGATGTATGGGAGAATTACATGCATGTATCATGTGTATAAATAAAAATAAAACATCTTTTTTATGTTATAAAACATTTTAGAGCCTGTACCTGGAATCATGTCTTATGTTGGAGTCAGATATGGGAAAAATCAGCCTCTCTCCCAAAGGCTGCCACAGTTCCACGATTGAATTTAGGGATGTTCCTATGAAGAACTTATAATGGTAGGAAAAAATTGAGACCAAACAATTGATATCTCTCTTTCTCTTATACACTATACCCCTATAGGTCAGGAAATCCATAAAAATATAATTAGAATCTACCACTTCCCACCTCCTCTTCTCTATCACCTTTGACCAAGCCATCCTCATCCTCTCTTACTTGGAATAACCTCCTAACTGCTCTCCCATCACATGATTCTAAACATAGCAGACCACCTCTGTACTCAAGGCTCTATGCCCCACGGTTTCCTACTTCACTCAGAAGAAAAGACAAAGTCCTCACAGTGCCCTAATAGATCTGGGATCCCATTCCCTCTCTGACCTCATCTCCTATCATCTCCCCTTGACCTCTGCTTTTCTACACTTTGCTGATCCCTTATCCATCACCCTAGCTACCTTGCCCAGGGTCTTTGTGCAAGCTCTTCCCTCAGCTGGGACCATTCTTCCCCATAAAGCCAAGTGACTAATCCCTTGTGTTCTTCAAACTTTTATTCAAATGTCATCTTCTCAATGAGGCTTGTCCTTATCACAGCATTTTAAATCATGTCCCTCTCTCCCTGTCTCCCAGTCTGTCAGTCTCTCTCTCTCTCTCTATCACACACACACAACAAAAACATCTCTAGCACTCTGATACATCTAACTTGCATTTCTATCATTTACTTACTGCTCTACATTTGTGCAATTTGTTCAGTTATTTTGTTTATTGTTTATTCTTCTTCTCCTTCCACTAGAATATAAACTCCATTTTTTCTATTGTATTCACTAGTATATTTTAAATACCTGGAACACTTAACAACATCTTTGTTAAATGGATGAATTAATCACACAATCAGGTTAGAAAGATCCCTTAGAAGTAATCTGGCCTCTTCTATCTGATACCTCAAACTTCTCAGGATGCCTCTAATACACAAATTGAGGACAGTCTGTACTCCTATGCTCTCAATTCAGTTCTGCTAAGACTACACTCCTGAGCAATGGATTCATTTGCAGAGTTCAATTTGATTTCAACCAATGCTTCTAAAATTATCTGTAGTGAAGGACCTTTAAAAAAGTTGCAATATGCAATAGGCCAATACTTTTATATATTACAGTAAAAATTAATTACTAGAAACAAAATTTTTAATAGATGTATAACAATAGTAATAATAAATTAATAAGATATAATGCAGTATTATAAGGTTCAAGGGAAACATAAGTACTCTGTCAAAATCCTATAAAAATATTCTACACTTAGTCTTAATTTCTATCCTTATGTCATGGTGTGGACATAACAACGGTTAGAGAGATAGGCTTTGATGAGCACCAGTGTAGATTCTGCTTCAGGGATCAATCTTTTCTCCTGCCCCTTCCAGGCTTTCAGCATGTTCTCCCCCTCATGCCCTCAGGTTCACAAGGTTGACCAATTTTGCTAACTCTGACCACAATTTCTCTGGGGAAGGCTTCTGGAAGCCTGCTATGGAATCCTTGAAAATTCTAATTTAACAGAAGCCTAGTGAATTGACCTTTGGAATGTGGGGCAAAGCCTTATGTTTCTAAAGTCGTTTCTTCTTCTTCTTTTTTAAAGATTTTATTTATTTATTTTTAGGGAGAGGGTGAGGGAGGGAGAAGGACAGGGAGAAATATCAATGTGTGGTTGCCTCTGGGGCGCCCCCTATTGGAGGACCTGGACTGCAACCCAGGCATGTGCCCTGACTGGAATCAAACTGGTGACCTCTTGGTTTGCCCACCGGCACTCAGTCCACTGATCCACACCAACCTGGGATGTTTATTCTTCTGTTGGGCTGTAGCAAGGCCAATTTTTAAAGTTTATTTTATATTTTATTATGCTCACTGTTAATAAAATTTCTTAAAATGTACATGCTTAATATGGTTTGTATATGTGGTACCTGGGATCATCTAAAAATAAATCTAAAATTGTATCCATATGTGTAAATGTAGTGAACAATATATTTCCTTTATTACACAGCATTTAATAGGCTATTGTCTGGACACAGTAATATTAAGAATTTTATCCATAAAAGAGATTTGACCATGTAAACTGTCAAATATGTTTCAGGAAAGGAAGTTGACATATAATTTTGAAAAAAAAGGTAGTGAACTCATATTTCTCTAGACATTCAAAAAATATGACATGTGAAGCTGAGTTCACATTTCAGTGTGCTGCACTTTCTCCTCTTAACAATCTCTTAACAATACCCTGACTGAGCTTTTAGTTACCAGGCATTTGTTTTCAGTTTACGTACAGGATTTCTCCATGGAGATATGTCCATAACATGAAGGCATCCAATATGGAAAATGACATGCAATGCCTTTATTCTTCCAGTTTAAATAATGCCATGACAACCTCTTGGCAGAGACTGTAGTAGGGAGGAGGCCTCTGCAGGGAACTGCAGGTTATAAGCAGTAAGGAAACTGTCAAATTGCTCCTGGGATCCAACATATCAAAACCTGAAGCTAACTTTGCAGCATAACTGGAGATAAATTCCAAGGAGAACAAGCACTTGCAAATTAGATTGTTTAGTCTAACAAAGAAGAAGGTTGATAGTGGTAGAACTTGCAATCTTTGATGAATCTCAAATGTCTAGAAAATAGATTTCCACCTTAAAAAAATATCCTAAAACCTGGCCAGTGTAGCACAGTTGGTTAGAGCATCGTCCCCATTTGCCTAGGTTGCAGGTTTGATCTCAGTCACGGCACATACAAGAATCAACTGATGAATGCATACATGAGTGGAGCAACAAAAATCAGTGTTACTCCCCCCACACACACACACTTTTTCCTCTCTATCTCAAATCAATTTAAAAATGGAGTGGAGGGCAAGTTTATCTCACTATGGGAGCCGTGAGCTGAGTGGTGTGATCCCAGTTATGTGGGGCTGTTCTGCCAACCAGACACCTCCCTCACTCTTCCGGAAGAAGAAAGCATGAACATCCCTTAACATCATATTGGTTCTTTAGTGCCCAGGCCACATGCCACTGTCTCCCTTGCATGCTGTCCCTACACAATGAACTGTCTCTATTTTGTCCAGCTGGATGAATTGCCTTCCTACTCACCCGCCCTGTGTGATCTATCACAGCATTTACCCCAACCAGGAGAAACAAGGCCTCCCCTGACCCACAAGTGGAAGTGACCTTTCCTTTTCTGAGACCCTCAGCACTTTCCTTGGTCATGACATATCATGGTATTTGCACCCTGGTTCCATCATCCTTACTAGATGAAGGTCTGTGCAGGCAATGATGGGGTCCCACTCATCTGTGTATGCCCTGCACAGTGCCTTGCTACAGAAGTGGATGCTTGATGAGTACCTGTGTATGGTAATATAGCTACTTTTCTCCTTAACAAAGAAGAGTCCTCACAATAGCTTATAATAGTGGCAGGCATAATAATAGCTCCCTAAAGTTGTCCACATCCTATTTACTGTGAATATATTGCCTTACATGGCAAAAGAGACCTTGTAGATAGGATTGAGTAAGGAATCTTAGGATGGGGAGGTTACTTTGGATTATCTGGGTGGGCCCAATGCAATGCCAAGGGTTCTTATAAGGGAGAGGGGGTGGCGGAAGAGGCAGATACGTGATGACAGAAGGGAAGGACAAGTCAGTCAGAAAGATTTTAAGATGTTCTGCTGCTGGCTTTGTAGATGAGGAGGGGTCAAAGCAAGGGATGAAGGAAGCATCTGGAACCATCTGGAAAAAGCAAAGAAACAGATCTCTCCTAGAGTCTCCAGTAGGAAGTCAGGCCTGCTGACAGGTGGATTTTAGCCCAGTGAAACCCATTTCAGATTTTTTACCTCCAGAACTGTAATAGATTTGTTTTAAGGCCCTAAAGCTGTGGTTATTTGTTACAACAGGAAACTAATGCATTCCATTGCTCTTCAGCTGGCAAAGGCCTCTCCCTCTGGGCCATGTGAGCCCCACGCTGTCTCCAGGAACGCTGCCTTGAACTTGCCTTTTCAGCATTAAGGCACACTTGCTGCTTGCATTACCTTCTAGGTCCTTTTAAATGTCCCCATAGGGACAGAGGCCACATCCTCACCACCTCCCCATTCTACCACCACCATTGAGATTAGACTTTGCTCAAAGTTAGAAGCCACCATTTAAGGAAAGCCCCATTTGAGAATGAACAGTTTTTACTCTATACATTGATAAACCCAGAAAAATCCCCACACTGTGTGCCCTGAGTCTGGGGAGAAGTGGGATCTTATGCACAGCCTGTAGAGCAGGCCACTTCCTGCAGAGGAACTGGGACCCCTGCAGCCCTGCTTGCAGGCCATGGAGACTCTATGTGCTCCCAGCATCTCTGACTCCTGTCAGGTTTCCTGGCATTGCCTATCCAGTAGCCCTCTTTCCTGAAGGAGTGTATGCCTGTGGGTGCAGGGTCTGAGTCTGTCTGCGTTACCAGGTCCAGCATGGTGCTTTCCTCACAGGGGCCACTACACATCTGAGCGGGATAAATGAAGCCATCAGTAGGTGTATTATCTAGAAGGAAAGAGCTACCCAGAACCAACATCCATGGGTGGTTGAGGAAGGTACTTTAAAAGGGATGCACTGCCAGTCATTGCCCTCTGCCTTTTACTCCTTTTCAATCTTTGTTGTTCGACACAGTTTCATACTCTTTCCACTTGAAATTCTCCTTATTAGCATCTATGTTCCAAATTTCTCTGGTATCTTGACCTTCCTTTCTTTTCACTATTCCTCTTTGCAGGATTCCATCTACTGTCAGGACTTCAGCTGCCACCTGTAAACTGATACCCCTCGAATCCAGCTCCAGAGCTCAGGATTTCCCCAGTGATGCTCAGCATCTTAAGGTGCCTTACTATTGTAGGGAGAAGCCTAACATAAACAGACCACCTTGAACACACAGTAATGATAATGAGGCCCTAAATCTTTTGATAAAATCAAATGGTTTCCTGTCTTCATCACTTTACAAAGAAGGACATATCACCCTGTTGTTATATAAACAACTGTAAGTAAGCATCCTCATTTCAAAAATCCTTAACAAATAACCAAAAATATAGTCACCTCTTCATCTGATGTGAGAACAGATAGAGAAAAATTTGGAAGGAATAGAATCACCTAGAATACAGTACTCCCCCTCAACCCACTGTTTCACCTGCAATTTCAGTTACCTGTGCTCAACAGTGATCTGAAGATATTAAATGGAAAATTGCAGAAATAAACAATTCGTAAGTTGTAAACTGCATGCCATTCTGAGAAGGATAATGAAATCTCTTGCCAGCCATCTTCTTCTTGCCCTGGATGTGAATCATCCCTTTCACCAGTGTATCAACTCCAAGGGACTTCCCGCCCCTCAGTCATCTCTGTTTTCAGATCAACTGCCAAGGTATCACAGAGCTTGTTTTCAAGTAACATTCATTTAATATAATCATGGCCCCAAAGCAATCCATATAACTTTTATTACAGTATATTGCTATAATTGTTTTCTTATTAGTTATTGTTAATCCCATACTATGCATAATCTATAAATTAAACTTTATCACAGGTATGTATACATAGTAAGAAACATAGTATATGTAGAGTTCACTACTATCCATGGTTTCAGGCATAAACTGGGGGTCTCGGAATGTATCCCTCACAGATAAGGAAGGACTACTGTAATTACATGTCCTCAATACCAAGCTTTATGCCCGTGTCCCAAGTATAATTTCCATGAACAACATTGTGCCACTAGATGATAGTAAGGTCAATTACCTGATCACCATCATACAGCATGTATTTTGGTATTATTATTTTTGGAGGGAGCTTCTTGCTTTCAACAAATAAATACTCAGTAGAATTTTGTTATAAAGATACAGTCTACAAGGGACATCTCTGAATTCTCCAAGGACATGGCTGGAAGATTCTCAGAGTAAGTGACTGTGGGATGGAGAAACACTGTGATGCATGCCCCTTTCTTTGTTGTTGCTGTATTTTAAATGTGGCTGTTATTGTTTGTATTGCTTATTTTCTACCTTAGTATTGCTTAATTATACTGCTGATGACACTGATTTACAATCACAATAATCATCAAATGTCATTAATGTATCATTTGTTCCACAGAACATGTTTACAAACCAAGTTCACAGCCTCCACTGAGCACTGCCCTTCCTTTAGTACATTGCTAATGATTGACCTCCTATTTTAATCAGTATACTTTTAGATATATTAATTTATAAGAACTAGTTTGAAAAAGGCCTTTTTCCAGATTATTTTATTTTAATATAGACATCTAATGATTCATGGTGAGCATCCCCTCACCATGACCCAAGAGCATTTCCAGGGCCAAGGAGACATGACTGGCTTAAACCTGTCAGCAATGCCCACCCCTCCCTACACATGATTGTTCTTAATTGTACTCCCTCTCTGAGCTAATCAAGGGCAAGGCTTCAAAGGAGAAACAGACTAGCTCCTCACCACAAACCTTCTGGGACTCCTTGGAATACAATGCAGTGCAAATATGCTGACTCAGTACTTGGCAAAGGTAAACTAAGAGACCCTGACATTGATGTTTGTGGTACCTATATTCCCATTAACTAGAATTGTTAAGGACTTGATCTGTGACACATGCAGTTTGTAGAGAACAACATTATTGAAAAAATACTGATCAACCTACATCACCAAAATTGTAGGCATGATATAATGGCTTGAGTTTGAAACCTGGCCCTGAATCTTGCTTAGATGTGCCTTAGACACACCTGCAAACCCCACTCCCCCCTCAAAGCTGTGGTTTCTTCATTGATAAAAAGAAGAATAGTGTCTCCCTTATAGGGTTGTTGAAATGTAACAATTTGTAAAAACAAAAAATTTAAATCTAGGATATGCTTTTCCCTCTTTTTTCTTTTTTGCCTTTTTTTTGTTTTATCATGTTGATTAAAATCACTATAAACATCCAAGTACAGCTGTGTTTTTGTTTGTTTTTATTGTTGTTTTGGTGGATAGTGGTTTTTATTTCTCCTGAATAAAACCTTAGGAGAATTGCTGGGGTCCATGGTTAGTGTATGTTAAACTTTTTAAGGAACTGGTAAACTCTTTTCCTAAGTGGCTGTACCATTTGGCATTATCAGCAACATCAACATGAGAGAGTTCTGATTGCTCTGCATCTTTGTCAGCACTTGGTATTTTAGGTTTGTTGTTGTTTGTTTGTTATCTTCAGTTAATCTAATATGTGTGTACTGGTGTCTCCCTGTGGTTTTCACTTGGCATTTTCCTACTTATTAATAATGTTGAGTATCTTTCATGTGTTTGCTACCATCTTTATATATATTTTTGTTAAGGTGTCTGTTGACATGATTTGTCAAATTTTTAATGGGTTATTTTATTATTGAGTTGTGTGAGTTCTTTGCATAATACCAGCCCTGTATTATATCAATCACTCAGTCTGTGCCTTGTGTTTTCATTTTCTTAACTGAAGAAAAATATTTTTAAATTTTGATGAAAAATGACATCACTTTTTCCTTATGTTGTTTGCAATTTTTCTGTACTAATAAATCTTTGTCTCACCCAAGATCACAAAGATTAATTCTCGTTTCCTTTGGGATTTTTATAGTTTTAGGTTTTAAATTTAAATTTATAATACATTTTAAGTTATTTTTTTATATGTTATCCAAGTTATGTGTCAAGGTTTTTGTTATGCATTTGGATGTCCAATTGTTTCAGCATCGTTAGTTAAAACAACTATCCTCTCTCCACTGAATTATCTTGGCATCTTTGTCAAACATCAATTGATTTATCTATCGATCCATCTATCACCTATCTACCTATGATCAACTGATGTTGAACAAAGGTATTAAGATAATTTAGTGGATATATATAATATATATCTTATATATAAGAATATATATGTAATTCTGGAGCCTGTATTATGTTCCTCTGGTCTATGTGTATGTACTTTAAACAATACCTCAGTATCTTAATCACTATAGCTTTATATTTGGTCTTTAAACCATTCGTGTAAATCCTCCAATTTTTTTCTCATTTTTGAAAAATTATTTTGGCTATTCTACTTCCTTTGCATTTCCATATAAATTTTACAATCAGCTTTATCAATTTCTTTCCCCCCACAATCCTGCTAGGATTTTGAATGTTATTGCATTAAACTTATATATAAATTTGGGGAGAAGTAACTTCTTAATGTAGAATCATTCAGTTCATGAACACAGAGTATATTTCCATTTATTTAGGCCCTCTCATCATCATTATTTTGTAGTTTTCAACATACAAACCTTGTACATTTGTTTATATCTAAGTATCTCCTGCTTTTTGGTACTACTGCATTTTTTATTTGTTTCTTCTTTAAATTTTATGTATTTTTAGACAGAGGGGAAGAATGGAAGAAAGAGAGGGAGAGAAACATCAGTGTGTGGTTGTCTCACACACACCCCCACCAGGGACCTGGCCTGCAACTCAGGCATGTGCCCCAACCAGAAATAAAACCAGTGACCCTTTGGTTGACAGGCCAGCACTCAATCCACTGAGTCATACCAGCCAGGGCTTATTTCAATTTCTGATTGTTCATTTCTAGTATAAAGGAATACAATTGATTTTTGTATATTGCCCTTGTATTCTGTAGCCTTGCTAAAGTCACTTACGACTTTTAGAGGTTCGTTTTTTTACAGATACTTGGAATTTCCTGCATAGTAAATTAGGTCTATGCAATTAGTGACATTTTTATACCTTATATTCCAGACTGCATGATTTTATTTCCTTTTTCTCTGTTACTGCATAGGCTAGAATCTCCAGCATATTTAATTTATTTATTAGATTATTAATAGGAAGGATGAGAGTATATTTTATAGAAGTAGTGAGAGTAGGCATCTTTGCCTTATTCCTAATGTTAGAGGGAAAGCTCTAGATCTTTCAACATTAGCTATGATGTTAGCTGTAGGTTTTTCACAGCTGCCCTTTACCAAGTAGAGAAAGTTCTTTTAATTTGTCATTTGTATGGAGATTGTTCTTTTCTTTAAATCATAAATGGATGTTGGATTTTGTCAAATGATTTTCTTTACCTATTAATCATGTGATTTTCTTTTTTAGTCTATTGACTGGTGAATAATATTGATAGACTTTCTGGGTATTAAATCAGTCTTGCATTCTTGAGAAAACCTCACTTGGTTTTGATATATTATTTTTTTATATATTCACTGTCTTTGATTCATTATTTTGCTGTGGATTTCTGTATCTATTTTAATGAGGATATTGGTCTGCAAGTTTTCTTATTATGTCTTTGGTTTTGGTATCAGAGTAATGCTGGCCTTGTAAAATGAGATGAAAAATGTTCCACTTTTTCTTATTTTCTGAAAGAACTTGCACAGAGTAGTTATTATTTCTCCCTTCAATAAATGTTAGAATTCTCCAGTGATGTACATGGCTCCTTAGGTTATTACTTCTTGAATAAGTTTTGGTAGTTTGTGTGTTATAAGTCTTTGGTTCATTTCATTTAAATAATAAAATTTATGGGCATAGAACTATTCATAATATTTTATAAGGTCTGTCTGGAAAAAAGTCCAGCTATTGTTAATATAATGAGAACAGTTTTCACCACATCAATGAAATCTAGCAGCCAAGGAGAGTGGACTGGAATGCACATTCATGAACAATGACAAATCTGCATCAAATTTTGTGTTAAGCTTGAACACACCTCCGTGGAAGCAGAAACTATTTGGATGATTCAGAAGGCAGCAGCTATGGACAACTGGTGATTGGCAACTTCATCATGACAACGCATACACTCATGCATCACGTCTTGTGCAGAGTTTTTTGGAAAACCATCAAATCACCCAGGTAACTCAGCTCCCCTACAGCCCAGAGTTGGCACCCTGAAACTTCTGGCTTTTCCCAAAACTAAAATCACCTTTGAAACAGAGGAGATTTCAGACCACCAGTGAGATTCAGGAAAATACAATGGGGCAGCTGATAGTGACTGGGAGAACTGTACTTTGAAGGGGACTGAGGCATCATTGTATCTTGTATCTTCTTCAATAAATGTCTCTATTTTTCATAGTACATGGCTGGATACCTTCTAGACAGACCTTGTATTTTTTCCTTACAATGTCTGTGAGATCAGTGGTTATATCCCTTCTATTTTACAGTTATTTATGTCTTCTTTTTTCTTGGTTAGTTTATCAATTTTGTTGATCTTCCCCAGTAGTAGATAGATTTATTTTTCTGTTCCTTTCCTCTGGCTGCAATGTATCCCCAATGATTATTAGATTTGTTTACTTTTCCCCAGTGGCTTATGGCTTTTTTTTTTTTTCCCATAAGGAGGTTGGGAAAAGACATTTGAGTGGATCTTCATGTCTTTACCCAACAGCTGTTTTTCCCCTCTCCCAAGTCATCACAACGAAGGAGAATTTCTTCAGTCTCTTGCCCTGCCTTCCATTTTTCTTGGAAATATCAAAGAGCCTGTGAATACATGCAAATTCACTTTTTGTCTGCATCTCCCAGGAATTCTATATTCTCATAATGCCTCACATTCAGTCTTTAGCAACTTGTTAAAAACTTTAGCTGTACTATTTTTGCCAGCTTATATGACACCTGGCATCTGGTCCAGGGTAAGCAAATGCTCATGTCTTGGTTTTCTTTGATTTCCAGTCACCTATCTTTCCTTAGATCTCTAGCAAGTTGGTTGCTCTGCCACCTCAGCTTTCTGATGGGCTAAGGGAAGTAATTTTTTGTAGATTTATCATTTTTTTGCTGTAGGGTTGAAATGCTTTCTAACTTACTTCATACACAGCTTTTGATCCAGCAAATGCATTTTTCAATGCCCATCAGGAAGCAGAATCACATGCATTTCTTATTTACATATAACAGACAATTATATATATTCATGATCTTATTCCAGGGTTATGCTAGTTCTACTGTTCTCTGTTACAATATACTCAAAGGCACCTGAGCCATCTGGATATTACATAAAATATCATGTTGGTCCACTATGTTGATGACATGGTATTAGTGGGTCTATTAAGCAAGAAGCTACAAGGAATCTGGATGAATGTATGATATGACAATGCATGTGTCCTGGATGGGTGCATGGGTGCTGGATGGGAAATAAGCCTCATGATGCTTCAGATGCCTTCCACATATGTGAAGTTTTAGGGGTTGGTGGTTTGGGGCATGATGTGACATCCCTTCCAAAGTACAGGTAAGTTATTGCATATGTATATTCTATTGCTAACAAAGGAAGAGTGCTTCATAGGCTTCTTCAGATTCTGGAGGCACCGTATACTACTCCTTCCCATTTATAAGTGAATACAGGACTGCTATTTCTGGGTGGGGAGTACAGCAGGAAAGCAGTCTGCCATGGATATAAGCTGTAGTACTAGTAACCCTGTCTTGTGGACTGTATAATCCAGTAGTTCCCATAGTAATAGAGACCTGTCGGAGAGAAGGATGCTGTGTGAAGCCTCTAGAAAATCCCAATATGCAGAGGTGTAGCAAAGTCCCCCTTTAGGCTGAAGCAAATAGTTCTTGGCATGCTACAGTGTCCTGGTAGGAGTAAGCATTGAACCATGGCCAAAATTATCCATTATGACAAACTGGGTACTCTCAGACCCACCAATTTACCAGCCTCCATCCATTTTCAAATGGAAGTGATACATCGTACATCAGTCTCAAATATGTCCAGAAAACATAAGAAAGCACAAGAACAGGTGGCCCAGATCCACTGTTGCACCAATGCCTGTCCCTCAGGTCATTCCTATGGCTTCATTGTGGGTTTCCCCATGATCAACTGATGCAAGACAAAAACCCTGGTTTTCTTTTAAGGATGGGTAAGCTCTGTATGTTTGTGCAAGCTGAAAATGGACTGTTGTTGCAGTAGAGCCCTACTCAGTGGAAGTGAAAGACAGTGGTGAGTGGAAATCCTCTCAGTGGCCAGTTTTGAGTAGACAGAGAAGTAGACCCAAGTAAGATCACAGTCAGACTCAGGGGCAGTTGTGAATAGCTTGTCAGGTTAGTCAGTAGCCTACAAGGAACAAGACTGGGAAATCAGGGACAAGGAAGTCTGCAGAAGAGTCATGTGGACAGCCCTATAAGAATGGGCACAGTTTGTGAGAAACTTCTGTATCCACTGCAGAGGATGCACTAACTTACCAAGTGAAAAGAAATACTGGGTCAGACAATGTCAGCTAGCTTCTGTACTCAGCTATTCTACTGCCTGCACAATAGTCTCATGAATACAGAGTCCAGCTGCGCTTGGGCCTAACATGGGTGGAGGGAAAGGAAAAGAATCCTGGGAGGCCAAGTTCAAACTACAAAAGGCTGAGTTAATATTGAATTGGCCTATTAGTTTCTACCATCAAGAGAAGTGGGGGCTCAAAAGCTAATTTATTTATAAAAAAATAAAACGTGATACTTTTTGTTTGGATTGGTCACACCCAAGATGTACTTGAATTCCTTGTTTAAACAAAGGAGCTTGAGGTTTACATTCTCATGGTCACTTCTAATCCATTTCTTACTTCAACTAAGTTTGTGGTTTCCACTTGTTATTTTGTAGGCTCTAAAAGCAACTTACTCTAGTGTCAACCCATTTGTAGCCTCTTTCCTACAAATCATCTCTCCCAGAGTATGGCTATTGCATATGACAGACCATTACAGAAAATTTAAGGGTTCTAAAAAATGGTCACATCTTGAATTGTAAAGCAACAAGTCAAAATTTTTCCTCGGTTATATATCACCCACCCATACAAGCTCTTGTTTGGCAGCCCTTGTCTTGATCCTCAGAATCAAAAACAAATTCTTTTTTTTATGCAGAAGAGTTCAGGCATATTTCTGCTGCCTTACTTCTTCCAAGGAAGAATTCAAGTCTCATCTTCTGCCCTTCCTGCATCTTCTTTCCCAACTTTTGTTTCTAACTACCCAACAAGGTATTTTCTTCCCTAAAAGGTATCCTGCTGTCAGCTGAGTGAATACATTTTTTGTCCAAACTATATAATATAAGCATTACACATAATATATGTGAATCATCTATTACAGTACCAGGCACATAGATGTGCAAGTAGTAGTTATCATTATTACTATCATATAGCTTTAACAGTGAAAAGTATGAGGAAAAGAAAAATCAATTTCCATCTAATGAACAATGTGTACCCAGTAATATAACTCTTGTCCTCATCTTCCTTACTCACGTAGCTGTAAGTTATTATATGATAATGATGGAACCATCTTGACAGTTTTAATCATTATACAGGCCTGTCAGTTTCACTCTGTTCTGCCTCCTATAATTGCCTTGCTAATGACTGCCATTGTTCACAATGGAAATTAAGAGAAAATCAGTGCAAACCAATCCAACATCTGGAGCCACAACTCCAAACATGCCCTCTACTGAGTGTGATTCAGTGGTTGATGTGTCATGATTAGGGTAAAAATACAACAAAAGATAGGTGGATATTTTCTGGGAAAAAAGTTAGATACTAATTAATAAATAATCCACACAGATCCATTTAGAAGAAACTTTTCTTTATAATGGAGAAATTCAGCATATAACCTTATTTGTTTATTTCTAAAATGGAGAGAAAATAAATATATAGTAATAAGAACAGCTCTAAAACAATGGGCTTTTGAAATTTAAATAGCATATTTTATTTGTGAGCTGAGGATTTAGAGGCCATTTTGTGCAGACTGGGCATATATTATATCTTAATGAGGCACTCACTCCTTTCCTTTTTTCTTTTTAATACTGCAAGGACCAGTTAAAATTTTTGTATTAAAATTTAGTATTTTAAATTTTAGTACTTAAGTGAATCCTATCTTCCCACAAAAAACTAACCAAGGTTCCTCACAGTTTAGCAGCAACTCCCCAGGAGGAAAGTCTCCTTTTAGAGGCACTCCGAATGCTCCCAGGTGGAGCTCAGCCAGCGAATAGGACAAATTTTCTAACCCAGAAGAGTCAATCACCATTCCTTTATATACACTGTCCCATTACTATTTTCATTTAAATACTGACAACCCCACATGGTATCCCCAGCCTAGGCTTCTGCCCTGAACATCAGTCTTGTCTAACTTTCTCCTTGACATCTCCATTTAGATACTTAATAGCAACCTCCAATTTACCATGTCCACACCTGAACCCCTGGATTTTTTCTCCCTTCTACTCTTCCAGATGTTCACATCAAAAACCATGGCATCTACCTTGACTCTTTCTTTCACACTCAATATCCAATTAATTACTACATTCTGTAGACATTTCTTTCAAATTATATACAAAACCTAACAACTTCTCACTACCTCCATTGCTTACACCAATACCTGGACCACCATTATCTCTCATTCAGATTATTTTAATAGCTTTCTAACTATTCTTCCTATTTCCACCCTCATCTCCCCTATAGCTATCTTGGTGTAGTATCCAGTGATCCACATGGTGAATCCAATCAAATCCAGATCATGTGACTCCTTTGCTCAAAACTCTCCTCATCACATAGAATAAAAACCAAGGCAGCAAAATCTTGAACATTTCTTGTAGCAACATTTTTTTTTCTGATATATTGCATCAGGCAAGGGAAACAAAAGGAAAAATGAGACTACATCATACAAAAATATTTTTGCACAGCAAAGGAAACCATCAAGAAAATGAAGACAACCCACTGAATGGGAGAACATATTCACCAGTGATACATTTGATGAAGGGTTAATATAAAAAACATATGAAGAACTTATACTACTCAACACCAGGCAGAAAAACAATCCAATTCAAAAATGGGCAAAGGACCTGAATAGACACTTCTCCAAAGAGGACATACAGGTGGCCAATAGACATATGAAAAGATGTTTAATGTCATTAACTATCAGAAAGATGCAAATTAAAACCCCAATGGGATGTCACTTCATACCTGTCAGAATGGCTACCATCAATAATAAATCAACAAACCACAAGTGCTGGTGAGGGTATGGAGAAAAGAGAACCATCAACCACAGTTTGTGGCAGTGTAGACTGGTGCAGCCACTATGGAAAGCAGTATGAAGTTTCTTCAAAAAATTAAAAGTGAAACTGCCTTATGACCCAGTGATTCTACCTCTGGGAATCCTGAAACACCAATTCAAAAGAACATATGCATCTTTATGTTCATAGCAGCATTGTTTACAATTGCCAAGACCTGGAAATAGTGTAAGTGCCCATCAGTAGATGAGTGCATAAAAAAGCTGTGGTATGCTTGCACAATGGAATACTACACAGCAGTAAAGAAGAAGGAAATCTTACCTTTTGTAACAACATGGATGGGCCTGGAGAGCATTATGCTAAGTGAAGTAAGCTATTCAGAGGAAGACTAATGCCATATAATGTCACTGATATGTGGAATCTAATGAGCCAAATAAACTAACAAAATAGAAACAGACTCAGAGAACAGAGTGATAGCTGTCGGAGGGGAAGGGAGCTGTGGGCCTGGGTGAAAAAGAAAGAATTAAGCAAAAACAAAAAAACTTTTAGACACAGACAACAGTATGGCGATTTCCAGAGAAAAAGAGCAGTGTGGGGAAGTAGAAGAGGGTACAGAGGGCATAAATGGTGATGGAAGGAGACTGGATTTTGGGTGGTAAACCCCCAATACAATATAAGAGATGTTTTATAGAGGTGTGAACTTAAAACGTATATAATTTTGCAAATGAATGTCACACCAACAAATTCAATTTAAAAACAAACAAAAAAACAAGGTTCTTCAGTGTCCCCCAAGGGTCACACATGAGCTAGCCCCATGACTTCTTTGATCCCATCTTTTCCACAATTGCTTTTGCTTCCTGTGCTCCAACCACCTTGGCCTCCTTGTAGCCACAGCTCCTGTGCTTTAGAAGAAGGAAGGAGAGATACTTGGGGGTAGAGGGACAATCAGCAGTCACTGCCACACCTATTCAAATTTTGAAATGACATAAAATAAAGCATGTTTGCAAGTTCTTTGACACTCCTTCTATCAAGAAGAGGGTTTAATTCCCTTCACTTTAAATATAAGTGGGCTATACTCACTGCCTTCAACTCAATGCTGCAAAAGTGATGCAATATAACTTGTGATGCTGGATTAAACAAGGCCATGCAGCACCTCTTGGGATGCTGGCTTTCTGAACCTAGTCATCATGTCCTGAGGAAGAGCAGAGAGCATGTGGAGATCCCACACACGTGTTCCAGGTAAGAGGCACCAGCCGGCACCAACCTCCAAATGTGAGGCCAGCCTTCATGGGATTCCGACTTGAGTCTCAAGCTGCTGTTTGGAGTCAAGACCTGCCCAAACTACAATTTCATGATCAAAATTGTCTTTAGGCCATTAAGTATGGGGTGGTGTGTTTCCAGCAATAAAGAACTGGAACATCCCATTCCTGTGCCATTTTGATTAAAATTTCTGTAAGTTGTCATCTATTTCACTGCCTTCCTCCTTCCATACTTCATTTTTTTGACTCTTTCCTTACTTTTCTGTTTTGTTCTTTCTCCCATTTAATTATCATGATAAGCATTTTCAATAAGCAATTCTACTAAGAGACATATTGGCCACACATATTTAGAATTAGTTTTTGATGTTTTTATTATGTTGATGTGTATTCACATTTCTACTTGTTTATAAATGACTAAAAAAAACTGTTGTCATTCTGTGGGAAGGTGGCTGGCTATAGGGGACTAAATGGTAATGGAAAAATACAATAAAGATTAAATTAAAAAATTGTCACTGTAAACATTTTTGGTGAAACTTCAATCTTAATTCTACCAATCATATTTTACAGACTGCTGTTTGCCATTGGTCCACCTGACCTGTCTTTTCTTTCTCAATATAAAACACAATTATACTTTCTGTTAAATTACAAGAACAACATAGTAATTAGAAGTAAATATACCAAAACTTGTACTAACAGTCAACATTTTTTCAATTAAATAAAGCAAAACTGATACATAAAACATCAGGAGTTTCTGTTTCAGCATCTTTCCTTGTGGGTATTTATGGGTTAGTGCGTCTCAGTTCCTCTGAGGCTCTCTTCATTTCCAAATGAATGAGTCTTATGATGCGAATCTAAAGAGGGTTAAGAAAGTCCACAAACACCTGAGCCAAAGAAATGCCTTTATTACAGTTGACTTCTGAGCAAAGCAGTGGTTAGGGGCCAGCAACCCCCAACTCCACCCCATGCAGTAGAAAATCCACATATAACTTTTGACCCCTCAAAAACTTAACTACTGCTGACTGGAAGCCTTGTCAATAACAAACAGTAGATTAACATGTGTTTTGCCCACACATACTATATACTGTATTTGTAGAATAAAGTAAACTAGAGAAAAGAAAATGTTATTAAGAAAATCATAAGAAAATGCAAACATTTTATGCATTTATGACATACCTTTTTCTTAATTTTCTCAGTATTTGTAGGTTATGCAGTTTGCCAGTTTATTCAAGTTGTTGCAAATCTCCAAAAAAAATTCCAATATATTGAAAAAAACAACAACATATAAGTGGACTTGCACAATTAAAACCCCTTTTTGTTCAAGGATCAACTGTATTGTGAAGTTGTGTTTGGATATAACACTCTCCACAGAGCTGAAACTCTAAGTGGGCTTGGTTTTTCCTTTGGGGTCCTACTTAAAAAAATTAAATTAATTTTCAGTTGAACAGCAATAGTTATAACCACTTCTATCTTTTTTTTACTGTTGTTCAGTTACAGTTGTCCCGCCTTTTCCCCATTGCTCTCCCCTGCCCGGCCCCCGCCAACTCCCACAGTCAATTCCCCCTCTATTGTCTATTCCCATGAGTCCTTTATTTGTGTTTCTTGGCTTACCCCTATCCCTTCTTTCCCTGTTATCCTTTTTCCCCATCCTCTCTGGTCACTGTCAGTTTGTTCTTTATTTCCAAGTCCCTGGTTCTATTTTGATCATTTGTTTGTTTTGTTGACTAGGTTCCATTTATAGGTGAGATCATATGGTATTTGTTTCACCTGACTTCACTTAGCATAATGCTCTCCAGTTCCATCCATTCTGTTGAGAAGGGTATGAGCTCCTTCTTTCTTTCTTCTGCATAGTATTCCATTGTGTAAATGTACCACAGTTTTTTAACCACTCATTTACTGATGGGCACTCAGACTGTTTCCAGCACTTGGCTATTGTAAATAATGTTGCTATGAACTTTGGAAGAGCAATACTTATACCCACCTTCTATATATTTTCTTTAATTCATTTCTCACTTCAAGATGGCTTCTCCTTCACCATGCCATGGAACTACTTTAAGAACTAAGACCTTTAACTCATTAGTCACCTGTATTCTGATGACTCCCACATTTATTCTTAGCAGTAACTCTGATCCCTAATCTAAATCCAACTACTTACTTTACATCACTCCTTGAATTTGTTACAAGCACACCAAGGGCAACAGGTCTAAAATTGAACTCATGAACTTCCTCATGCCACTGACCTAACTCCTCCCCCAGGATTTCCTACCTCAAGGAATGGCTTTGCCAATGTTGGCAGTACCTGTTGGCCAAGTCAGAAATCTGTATCTCCTATATCCAATACAATGCCTGCCTCATAGCTGGTACTTAGGATTTGCTGAATGATTACTGAATACTTTTATGGAAACTGCTGTTAAATCCAACTCTCAACTCCTTTACAGATGAAGAAATGAATGATGGTTTATCTAATGCTCAGGCAGATCTTTACTCACTAAAAATCCAAGCTCTTTCCATCATGCCAAAGCTACCAGTATTTACTCCAACAGCTGAATGCCTTCTAAAATTCCCGTCATTACTGTGCATCAACATGCAGTTAAATGAATGGATTGATTATAATTTTCTCTGCTCTACCAAATTTCTAGTTCTCATACTGTGCCTCATGAATTTGTCATTGTTGGAAAATGAACACTGTATATTCAGGGCATTTAATCGCAAATTTGAGTGAAATGTTGATATCTTGATAGGAAAGATTTCTCTGAGCTCTATTAAGCATTTTTGAGAGCAAACTTTTTCAGCAGATTAAAATTATATGCAAAATTATCTAAACTATTTATATATAATAGGCAGTCAAACTTTGTAGCAGATGAAGCTTTCAAAATGTCGGAAACAAAGCTGAATAATATCAACCTCTGGTCTAATTACTTCCAAGTCTCTGCTCATGGCTAAAGGCATGAAATGTGAACAATTACAATACACAATAGTGTGAGGCATTGGGTAGCAAGAGAGGATACCATCATAACCCTGACTGAGCATACAGGAGAGTTGTTGCATTTTATCTACTGTTTTAGAGACCTGCTAAGTATGAGATAAAGGATGCATTATTTCTAGATTTAGTCCATTATTTTACCTCTTTTAAATTCAATTATTTATTTATATTTACAAAACCAATGATTGTATTCTAGGGTATTTTGTATATGGATATTGTTATTGTTTTCTAGAATTGCATCTTTTTAAGTATATTTTATTAATTATGCTATTACAGTTGCCCCATTTTTCTCCCCTTTAAACCCTATGTCTGGCACCCCACCCCACTCCAGCATTTTCCACCCCTCCACTTAGTTCATGTCCATGTGTCATACATATGAGTTCTTTGGCTTCTCCATTTCCTATACTTAGGAAGTTATTCTTAACTTCCCTCTGTCTATACTTTACCCACCAAATAAGGCTTCTTATTCCTTGTACCTTTCCCCCCTTTCTTCCCCCTCCCCATTCTGGCTGATAACCCTCCACGTGATCTACATTTCTGAGATTCTGTTCCTCTTCTAGTTATTGGCTTAGTTTTTTATATTGTTATTGATAGTTGTGAGTTTGTTGTCATTTTACTGTTCATAGTTTTGAGCTTCTTTTTCTTAGATAAATCCCTTTAACATTTCATATAATAAAGGCTTGTGGATAACAAATTCCTTAACTTTACCTTATCTGGGAAACACTTCATCTGCTCCTCCACTCTAAATGATAGCTTTTCTGGATAGAGTAATCTAGGTTGTGGGTCCTTGTTTTTCATGACTTTGAATACTTCTTTCCAGCCCCTTTCTGCCTATAAGGTTTCTTTTGAGAGATCAGCTGACAGTCTTATGGGAACTCCTTTGTAGGTAACTGCCTCCTTTTCTCTCACTGCTTTTAAGATTCTCTTTCTCTTTAATCTTGGGTAACTTAATTATGATGTGCCTTGGTGTGTGCTTCCTTGGGTCCAACTTCTCTGGGACTTTGAGCTTCCTGGATTTCCTGGAAGCCTATTTCCTTTGCCAGATTGGAGAAGTTCTCCTTCATTATTTTTTCAAGTAAGTTTTCAATTTCTTGCTCTTCTTCTCCTTCTGGCACCTCAATGATTCAAATGTTGGAACATTTAACGTTGTCCCAGATTCCTAAGCCTCTCATTTTTTTGAATTCTTGTTTCTTCAATCTGTTCCAATTGAAAGATTTTTCTTCCTTTTGTTCCAAATCACTGATTTAAGTCCCAGTTTCCTTCCCTTCGCTGTTGGTTCCTGTATACTTTTCTTTATTTCACTTTTCATAGCCTTCACTTTTTCTTCTATTTTGCAACCATACTCAGCCATTCTGTGAGCATATTGACTACCAGTGTTTTGAACTGGGCACCTGATAGGTTGCCTATCTCTTCATTGCTTAGTTCTTTTTCTGGAGCTTTGATCTGTTCTTTCATTTGGGTTATATTCCTTTGTCTGAGTGCACCTGTTATGCTGTAAGGGGCAGAGCCTTAAGTGTTCATGGGGTGGAGTGGCAACCCACTTGGCCACGTTGTGGAGCTATATGTGGGGGGAGGGAACTTCCCTTGCTTCCCACAAGCAGATTATGCCCTTTCTGGTGCTGATGCCCAAGTCGGTGGGCCTATATATATTCTAGGATCCCATGGGCTCCTCCAACAGACTCTCCTGTGAGACTGGGAGTTTCTCACGCCACCATAACCCACACAAGTTTTCATAGCTAGAGGTTTTGAGGCTTTAGTTTCCTGTGCTGGAACCCTGGGTTGCATGGTATCTCTCCCCTCCCCGTTCATCTGCACACAATGTGGGATATCCTGGTCTACCAGCTGCTGACTTGTCACGCATCCTTCCTGCCCCAGATTCCTGTCTCCACCCCTCCTATCTGGATGAATGTTTAACTCCTTGATTGTCAGACTTCCATGTAGTTCAATTTTCTGGCCAGTCTTGTTGGTTTTTGTTTTTAAATTGGTTGTTATCCTTCTTTTGGTTGTGCTAGGAATCGAAGCTTATCTACCTATGCCTCCATCATGGCCCAACTACTTTTCTCTGTGTAGTACAAGCAGAGTGGGGCAGACTTTGGAGGGATTAAGGGAGCTTTTTCTTATTGAGATTTCATGTCCACCTTAATTACATTAAACAGTTGTTGGTTAACTATAATAAATCCACTGCAGGTGCACCACTACCTGTCTAGCCATCATACCTTGAGGGCAAACAATGTAATTTCTCAATCACCTATTCTGAGTCAATCATTCTCAGTTGATGCTTTTGACTGACTATTCGACAAGATTCTGGACAATAAGTAATGAAATCTGCATGTGGATTAGAACCCAGTAGATAATCCTTTCATTCTTTAAAAACAAAAATACAGCCCTGACAGGTGGCTCAGTGGGCTAGACACTGTCCCACAAACAAGAGGTCACAGGTTCAATTCCTGGTCAGGGCACAAGCCTGTGTTGCAGGTGTGCTAGGGAGAAGTGATGTTTCTCTCCATTCCTCCCTCTCTGTCCCTCTCTCTGAGACATAAATTTAAAAAATCTTTAATAAAAATAAAAATACAAGGTATTGTATCCATTTGAATAATTCTAAAATTTTAAACAAGAAATAATTTTCATAGGCAGAGTTTGGTCAGAGTACCTCATCTTTTTTTTAGTTGTAAAGCTACCACATTCTCTCACTTAGTTTCTTTCTAGGCTACAAATATTAATAAATATTTCATGACAATAACAGTAGCTAACATTTATTAAGCACTTATCTGTGACAGGTACCTTACTTAATTCAGTTTCTCAACCTTGGCAGTATTGACACTTTGGGCCTGATAATTGTTGTGGGATATTCATCTAGTATGGTTAGCAGCATCCCAGGCCTCTACCCTCCACTAGTTGTGACAAAAATATCTCCAGAAATTATAATCATTCCCTCAAGGGCAAAACTGCCCCTGAGAACTATTGCCTTAAATGTATAACTAATTAATCCTCTAAACCAGAAGTGTGAAACTAATTTTCAACAGGGGCCACATCAGCCTCATGGTTGCCTTCAAAGGGCCGAATGTAGTTTTAGGACTGTATAAAAGTAACTACTGCTTAACTAGGGGCAAGGAGCTTGGAGCTGCTGCCGGGTAGAAACAACGTGCCAGGCTGCATAAAACAGGTGGAGGGCCAGATTCCGCCCACGGGCCTTGTTTGCCACCTGTGATCTAAACAACTCCTTAAAGTAGTTCTATTCTCCATTGTACAGGTGAGAAAACAGGCTCAGAGATTCAATAACTTGCCTAAAGTGACACAGCTTGTAAAGATACAGCCAGTATTTGATCTAAGATAGTCTTACTCTAGAGCCCTAACTCTTAACGGTTGCCCTAGGGACTTGACCCCTTTCTGACTTTAGGGCTTCATGAGAAGAGGCTACCTGGCTCACAATCCTTTCTGGAGTTACTGAAAAGGAATTCCTTCAGCAATGAATTCAGGGATTGAAATTGACATGAAAGAAGGAAGAGGAGGTAATATCTCCACCTGACTATGTATACCTGGGTCATGGTAATTGAAAGAAAACATTTTAAAAATGGAGGATTAGCCACATACAAAAAAAAAAATAATAATCTAAAAACCCACAGCTTGGTAACCTTCTTCTACCACCTAAAGCATTTTTAGCAAAGTA
Organism: Anoura caudifer; assembly: GCA_004027475.1. NCBI lineage: Eukaryota > Metazoa > Chordata > Mammalia > Chiroptera > Phyllostomidae > Anoura > Anoura caudifer. Next base: position 63,156 of record PVKU01006884.1, read on the forward strand.
GAATAGATGCTGAGTATAATGTAAGAACTTCTTTTTTTAATGAAAATGTCTGGCCCACCAACCATCATAATTATCATTCTACTCCCTCCTGTAATTGGAGATTTATACCTTTCAATTAGCGGATTCATTTGCAGATAACACTTGTAAAATGCTAATATCCATATTAAGCTTGGTTAGTCTTCATTTAATAAATTAATCAAATTAGTGAGTCATTTAGCAAGTCATTAGAAAGTAAATTATAAAACAAGAAATTTCTGATTGATGACCCAGTCAGGGGCAGAGAAAATTTGGTTACAAGGTATTCTGCAGCGCAGTTCAGTGTGGGGCATACAGGATAGGCATCGTGCCAGGCAGTGGACAGTTGGCCAACAGTAAGGTGAAGCCATGGAGAGTCACAGCAAACTGCCTCCTTTCTGTCCTTCTCCCTTGTTCCCTATTTGATGTTATCTTCCCTCTCTGATAGTCTAGAGTTCTACCCTTAAAATGCAGACTGGTCCCACCCTATCCAAAAAGGCTGCACAGCAGACCTACCACTATATAGCAAACTATGAAGGCTGAAACTTCCCTAAGTGGCACTGTTCTTCCTAAAATCAGCTACCCAAACTGTCAGTCAAGCGTAAATGAATCTGACTTTGCTGAAAATGGCAGTTTTATTCAATGATCTAAGTAATATCCAGAGTGTTCCAAAGAAAAGAGAAAAAATTGAGTTCTTAATAGTAAAAAGTACATTTTTGAGAAAAAAATCAGTCCTGCATTCTTAGCTTCTAGATTGGTCTGAGATGGTAATCTTTGTATGGTTATCTGGATAATGCATGTCAGGTGGTCTGGACACATGAACATTTTTTCCTAAGTTCTTCAGAGGATTATCTATAGGATATATACAAAGGCATTGATGTACAACTGAAAAGTTCAAAAGTTTATGTTCCCAGGCCAGTTAAAGCAAGGATACGATTATTTCTCTAGCCTCAACCTACTTCATTTTAGTAATTCATCAGTTTGACTATACTGACTCCATTTTTTTCTTTACTCTTTCCTCACTACTGCAATGATACATGAATTTCTATGTGCAGGAAACCTAAGCTTGAATTTGCAATGCATGTGGCTTTCCCTGGATGCTGGCTTCTGTAAACACAAAATTTTACCATCTTCTGTGGGACAAGAGACTCAGAGTGAGGGAGCTCTATCACCCTTTGTGGATTTCCTTTGGGCAAGAAAGTCTTCCCTTGCTATCATATGTAGGGAGACAAAAGGAATTTGAATTTCAGTCTTCTCCCCGACTCATTACCTCTAAATAAATGCAAGTAGACAACTACTTGTTTTCTTTGATTCAGAAAGTGTTATATAATCACATTTTAAAAAGGCTTCCTATCTGGGAGTGCCTGGTGTGAGAATTTTTCTTCAAGATGCTACTGAAATTTAAACTAGTCTCTAATTGAGCACTTTAAATCTGCTCAAAACAATTTCCAATTATTCAGAAGCTAACAGAAATCTTCCTTAAAAATATGAACAGACAAGAAAATCAGACTCAAGGTTACACTGATATAACAGAAAAAAATTTTATTGTGGAACTATAAAGGTCAATGGTTAAAAAAAGAAAACTATCATGGGGATTACAAAACTAGGTTGGGTGGTTTAATTGCAAGAATGACCAGATGAACCTCACACACTAGTTATCAAGTAGGCTGAGGGTGGAAAGTTGGCCTATTTTTAATCAAACTACCTTGCCTTTTGAGAAAAGCAGAGTGAAAAATAAGCATATACAAGCTTGGATTTTTAAAAAAAGGCTTTTATTTATTATTTTTTGCAACTATGATCTTTTAAAACGGGCCTTAGGAAAATCTGCTTTGGCAAGCAACTGCAAAGGCTCCTGTGGAGAGGAAGTGAAAAGACTGGGCTTATATACAAGGGCTGCTGGCACCTTCAAAGCACAGGGGATAGTTCACAGCAAAATGTGGTCCTAAGTAAATGGGTTTCAGGCAATTTCAGTGTTAAGATAACATCATTAAGAGTAGAACAGATTGTGCTCAAACCCTGCTGTTTATAATTAACACGTTGCTTCCAAATACTCCAGGGTCTCTGGTAAATAGTCTTCTGCTCACATCCACCCAGACCAATCAGAGTATTTTCATCAAATTCCATGCTGGGCCAGCACCTGTCTGGACAAATCCAATAGAGCCAAAGAACTCCTCTCCCTGGCCAGCTAAGTAGTTGGATGAACACAGCTTGGCTTAGTCATTGTCACAGTGTCCATATGGCTTTGAAGCTTGTTTTCACAAGAAATCATACAAGTATTTTATTATGTCAAAGTTCACTGTCCTATAAACAAAAACAGATAATAGGTTAGCATCCTCACCCCCCAGATTGCTCAGCTTTGTATGTATGACTCTGGGAAGCAAAGCAAAATAATCCATAACTGATGGTAAATAATTCTGTAGTACAGTCAAAAAGTACCATGATAAGACTGACATTAATTTTTCAGAATATAAGAAAAGTTTCTTTAAAAAGTTTATTTTCCCACTCATAAAGTTTGTTTCTGTAAAAAAGAACAAAGTTAGAACTATTCAACATTATGTATTTCAATTATACTACAGAAAGTTTAGATTTCATCTGAAAGCTATTTGCTTTTTGTCTAGTAACCAGAATAAAGTAATTAGAGATGCAAAAGTATTTAAATCTTTGCTTTGAACACTGTTTATCTTCCAAAACACCTGTTTTATCATTACAGAATGCATAGCTCATCTGTCCTCATTTGAAGTTTTCATTCTTTTCAATCTTCTAACACTGGCTGACCTGTGTATGTATTGTAACTAAATCTGTGTGATCCAAGAATACGATACAACAGACTGATGTGAATGTATATTTTTGTACTATGATAGCAGGCAGAATAAAATAGCAGGGAGAGAAAGACATATAATTATTTTCTTTTCTCCAAACTCATTTTTCACTATAAATATTCAGACTTGGAGGTTTATTATTTGAATAAGTGGTCAAAATAATTGGATATAATGATCTAGCAATAAGTATAAAATTAAAGCCTTAAAGTATTCAATTCTGCAAAAATAATCATCCATGTGAGAACAGTCTTTTAAAGATTCACTAATTGCATGCTCTTATTTATTAAACCATCATCGATTAATGTTTTTGTCTATCATTTTGTAATATACTTTCTAAAATTGTTTCTAAGCAAATGACTGACATCTGAAATATTTTAAAGATTTGGAATGTGGAATTACAGATACCGCTTATGAACACATTTAAAAATAGCTGAAACACGATGCAATGGCTATTGTGGTACCTAACAGTGGACTGAAAAATACCTTAATTGTTTCATTACAACTGTGCCTCTCTGAAGAATACTTAACCTTTCCAGATGCATACAGCACTGCCAAAACAATACTATTATCACCAGAAGTAATAAAAGAATTAAAAATAGGCACTAAAATTTAAAAAAAAATCTTATCTCAGGCATAAAACATAAAAGGTATAGTTATATATCATAAAAGCTATTTTACTTTTTTTTTTTTCTTTCATTGAACTCTGGGACACTCCCACAACCCCGCCAAATGTACCATCAACAAGGTAGCACTTAACAAATCACTTTTTTAAAAAATCACGATATTGGTTGGAAAAAAATCTTTTTAGAAGATCTTAGAAGAAAACAAACATAGTAGGCTATTTTTAACCACAAACAAAAAGGGAAGTGAACATCTCTCCAGGCACACTTCCCTACAATGACTTTGGGTATTAAGGTTATAAACCTAAAGTGACAAGGTAAAGTGAACTTCCTGTTAACTTTTAATGTTATTTCTTGGCATTGGGTGAAAAAAAATAGTTTAAAAGAAGCTAAGATTAAAATAATTAAAATTCCAATACTATGGGATTAGAAGACATTCTTTGATAGAATATTATATAGCCATACAAAATGATCAATATGAGAGATACCTACAATATTAAGAGGGGAAGTGAGAACAGAGAATTGCACCTATGTTGTGACAACAAAGAAATGTTTGTATAATGAACTAAAACTAGAGGAGAACATAAACAAATGAAAATATTATGTTAGTGGAGAAAGTAAATTCCTTTACTTTATTCCATAATGTATTTGTGTAACTATAGCATAGTTTGTGCAATAAAATTTCCTTTAATGGAATGAATGAACTGCCTTAAAAACACTAAGCAATTTAAGTGTATTCATTTATAAAAGCTTCACTATATTCTGTTTCTCTGCTTTGCCACTTGGAAATAGTGAAGAATCCTGAATCATATACTTAAAATTTTTGGGCTTTTTAATTAAAAACTAAATTATTCAGGAGCTGAATATGTTATATCATTCCTTTAAAAAAAATCTGCTCCTCAACAAGTATGACTACCTTTTTCTATCATCCCTCCATCACCCAACAAAAACAGGTGACCTGCCAATGGATCCCCATCTATATTATCCTAAGACATGGCAGAATAACCACAAGGACAACATAAAAAATTATGTAATATTGTCCAAAGAAAACTTTTCTGCTTTAAGGACCTGGAAACAAACAATTCACTTTAAAGAAAAGTTTTAACTTACAAAGGGACTCATGTACTTTGCAAGTACTTTCTCTAGTTTTTCATGGCTTTGTATGCATATTAGATTCATATGAATACATTTTTAAGATTTTGGATAGTTTTCATATACTACGAGGAGATTCTCTCTCACAGAACCCAAATGAATTATTTTCTAAAGTAAGCATCTAGAAAGAAACAGGATCAGCACAAACAGTGTTGGTGGCAATTTGTCTAGGAGTAATTTTTAAATCAGAATTTAGAATATTTTAATACAAGTTAATTACATATATAGCTAAGGAGATAATTAGTCTTTATTCTTTTTTTTCACTTTGTTGATTCTTTTATAACACCAAAATACTTCTTTCCTATGGGATACGTTTATTTCCTTTTACTTTAGTGGGTGACTTGAGCTTGAATTTTTTTTGTTTGTTCTCCTGACAACTTGCAATTGTACAACTTCAAGCTATAACCTTAAGTTATCTTGTTGTGTCTTCCTGCTGACTATAGAGGAAAAACAAATTGGAAACTTAGAACTACCTTTCACACAAAAACAGTCCAAGGACAATATTTAGTAAGCTTCTCAGTCATGTGTCTTTTCTCATATTCTACCTGTATCTTCTGTGCTCCCTTTCTACAACAAGTCTCCTACTGCTTCTCTGAATAAACCTTTCCACTGTTCTCTATGACCTCTATCTCTTCCATGAACTTGTTTTTCTCTTCTGGGCTAACTGAACAATGGCTCCTCATAAGGCCCATTCCTCCTCTTCAGCTCTGACCAACGCAGTTATATTCGCTCCTGTACCCAGATAGTCCTGTCAGGTGGGGTTGGTGTCCTCACACAAAAAAGCTCTCCTCTGAGACCCGGGCCATTCCATTCACCATCCTAATTCCCTTTATCACTGAGTAATGTAGCACCCAGTTTAGACTACCTTTCCATCCCAAGATTTACATAAGCCTTAGGACTTCTCTGCACTTATCTTTTTTACCTTCAATGGCCTTTCCAACTCTCTTGGGATCCATGATCAAACTCAGAAATGTCCTACCTCTAAAAACATAAATGTGTACATTTTACGCTCTCACCCCCATCTCTTCCTTTAAGGTACTTGGAACAACTTGAAATAACCAGTTCATAAACCTCTTCATTTTCTCCTGATCAAATACTTACTATCTATGTGCCAGGCACTGAACTATTAGCCATTTACTGGCTTTACGCTTTTCCTTCTCTTCCTAGCTTAAACTCCAGTGTGTTCCTTCAAGCTTTCATTTGCTAGCATTCACTGAATTCACCTGGCAAAACCCCAATCTTATATGGTTTCAATTATATACTTTTGCTGTCCCAGAACCTAGCATATCTCCAGAATGCTGTTGGAGAAGGTCACAAATTTCACAGATTCGTGTCACTGTAAATTCAAGGTCAGGAACTTCAACTGGACCCTCAACACTCCCAGCAAGTTGCTTTCTGTTGTCAATACTTTCTTCCATTCCCCACAGCAGCTATTTCAAATCTCTATATTGCCCTCCAACTGCTACCACTTCTGTCCTTAGTCTCAATTTTGCCCCCTCCTTTACAGGTAAACTAGTAGTCATCAGATCAGAATTCCCCAACTTCTTGCTGCCAAAGCTCAACACTCAACTCTATCTGCACCTTTTCTTCTTATTTTAATACAGAAGGATTTCCCTTCTCATCCAAGGCTATTTCTTTCTAAATCCCATGCTATATACCATTTTAAGGTCTTCATGCTTTAAGTTAATCTCTCTTATGTATCATTAACTCCCCTTCTCTAGCAGAACTTTCCTGTCAGCATTTAAATATGCTCAAATCTTTAAAAAATAATGACCCTCTCACAACACCTTCCATAGGTAATAATCCCCTCTCTTTATGATAAAACAATCTAAAATATAGGGTCATGGGCATGGTATATAGATCTATTATACTTGCTAGCATAGTGATTATAATGGGCAACACAATAAATGGTAAATGAACGAAGCCATTCTATCTGCTGCTTCAACTTTCTTAGAAATAGTATTTAAACACACTATAAATCTGATTTCCATCCCACTGTATTCCTGATAGAGATACCGTGACTGCTTTATCATTAAATTGGGTGGACTCCACTTTATTTCTTGGTAGCAATTGACAATTTTGACCATTAATCCCTTCTCTTAGGTTTTTCTTGTATATACAACTTTATAAATAACTCCTTCATCTGTTCAAGCTCATAATTATCCATTTAACCTCATGTGTTTATCCTTTAATAGTATGATTTTTTAATAACTATACAGTGGTTTTTAAATAAGAATAAATTACTAACCCATTCCCTTATTTTGGACATTTAAGTTGTGTTCTGTCATCTAATTGTTGGTTCTCTGCCACAGGCATCTGGAACTAAGCCTACCTACCTCTCCTTTGGTAACTATCCTTGGGATAACTATCCTTGGAATCTCCTCTCTCCACTAGGCCTTGATTTGGAATGAGACTTTGTCTCTTTAGCTTCCTTCTTCTTGCTGCCCCAAAAGATAAGCCCTTTCATCTAAGGTTTTACTCTTTCTCACTATAGGAAAATATATGAGATTTATATATTTGGCTAAGTTTATATACTTATACTAAGTTTAAAGCATTGTGCTAGGTTTGAATTAAAGTGGAGATGGACACAAATACATTCTCTGTTTTGAGTTTTATGGACTTATAAAGAAAGATGAATTTTAATTGTTAAATAAATTAATTAAAACTATGATAAGTATCAGAACACGTCAATGGGACCTGGATAATTGTATGTGCGAGTGTGTGGGGGGGATAATATGGTGGTTGTCAGGTGTCAGGGTATATTTGAGGCTTCTTGAGCAGTAAGCTAAAGGAGAGAAGGAGTTGAAAGTGCTACATATACGCAAAGATGGGAATCACAACAGTGAATATCAAGAACTGAAAAAGCCAGACAGGCTGAAGTACCTAGGAGAGAAGTGTGTGCCAGTTGTGGTGGGGCACAAAGGCAAGGGCCAGGTTATTGGGGCCTAGTCAGCTATTTCAAAGATTCTGTTGTTATCCCAATTTAGAGTTAGGAAAAACTATTTGAGACTTAAGTAGGAAGGTGACATTAAATTTTTACATGATCATTTTGGCTATAGTGTGGATAACAAATTACAAGGGGATGATAAAAGTACATAAAAGACCAATGAGGAGGCTACTAGAGAAGAAAAGATGGTGGCTTGGTCTAGTGGGATAACAGTAAAATGACAAAAGTGAATGATTTTGTGATCTACAGGTGGAAACTATAGGCTCAACAGGACTAATGCTTGGATGGTGGGAGTGTGAGAGAGAGGAATGTCAAGAATCCCGGGTTTCAGGCCTGTGCAACATGGCAGAATACAGTGCTAACTGCTGAAATAAACACTAGAGGAAAGTTGGATCATTCCCTTTTTGCTGGTGGAAGTAGAGGTTAGAATTCCTGAGTTCGGTTTTGAAAATATATTTATGTAGCTGAGAAACATCTAATAAAGGTATGGAATACAGAAGAAAAATCTTGCCTTTACAATGAGGGGGTTATTAATATATAGGTATTGTTGAGGTCATGGGTATAGCTAAAACTGAGCAGGAAAAAATAGCCAAGCCTCAAGGACCAGCTACACTGAAAGGTTAGGTAGAGAAGATAAGCTAGCAAATGTGCCTTTGAAAAAGCAGCCAAAGAATAAAGAGGAAAACAAGAGATTAGAACCATGGACTTTAACAGAAGAGAATTTTAAGAAAGAGAGAGCGGTCAACAGCCTTAGGTACCACAGAGTGGACAAATATCCTGAGGGGAAAAAAAAAATTGTTCTAGGGAAATGGAGAAAATGGAACTCAAAGCAGAGGTGGAAGAATCCACCCTAGAGAGAAAGAGGCACTGTCCCTAGTAAACAAGAAAGAAGAGATGGATACCAATGCAGGCAATTGAAGGAATACTCAACTGCTGGTTTTAATTTGTTCTGTGAAACAGAGTGAATACTGAACAGAGTGAATACAGATGTTAGGATTTGTAGTTTGAAGAGTCAAGAATCTAGGTTGAAGTTTGTGAACCACAGGCTCCAGTCTTCAATACATGAAGTAGAATGGTTGTGAGGTTGATGGAAGATAATCACAGGAGAATAGGGAAATAGAGCCAACTGCATGAGTCTCAAAAAACCCTTAATTTTTACAAAAATTTGGGCTTAGTAACAATCTGTAGGTTGTAACAAGAAAACAGGACAGTACTCGAAGTGCTGTAACCCTGACTGGGGTTTGAGAAATAAGTAGCTACAACTACAGAGAACTCTAGGGAGAACTAATATCCCCAAATAAGAATCAGGTTTTCATTAAGGCAGAATGCTAGGAAAAGACAGAAGAATATGGGAGAAAGGAAAAGAATAAAAAGTTAAATCAGCAAAAAAGAAGTGGAAGGGGGCAATGTGGGACGACAGAGGTTTACTCTTTGGACACTGTCTATGGAAACTGAGAAGAGTCAAAAAACAAAAGCAACAAAGCAGGTTCCAGAGTTGCCAAGTTCTATGGCAAAATTCCAGGTCTACAATTCCTGCTCCCTTTTGAAGTGCATGCAAAATAAAGACGTGCACTCCTCTGGATGTGTCTAATATTACTGATGCTGTGGATTAAGTAATGCCCAATTCACTGTATATTCACCATATTGGGCACTGACAAATCTCTGTCTTATTCCTGATTATGTTGGAGCACAGCCCAACATATTCAGAGCAATGACAAAACCCCTGAAATGAAGATATTTCATTCAAAAGTTATGCCTTTGATAGTCTCTTAGATATAAAGTTATTAATATTGTTGTTTGGAAAAAAGTTATTGCCTTATAGTTACACTGAATACATTAAAAAAAAACTCTATTTTTTGCTCAATTTTGCTCAATTTCTTCTGTGTAAAAATTTGCTCAGTTTTATCATAACAACACATTTCAAAAATCTTCCTTTTATGTTTTTAGAGTTTACACGCCATCAAAATATTTCAAATACCTGCATCATATTATCATTTTTGATTCACAAGAGATTTTCAGGGTACAGCTGTCAACCTGTACACTTTGGAACTTCAAATTAAAGATCTGCAAATCCATAATGTCAAACTCCGTTTTAAGTATGAATAAATAATGTGTCATGCCTATAAGTTATTAATTTTTAAATAAAGGTAAATACTATCATGATTAATTTTAAAAGGATATTAAAAGAAAATCTTCATATTCAAAAGGGCTGGGAAGCACTGTCTTAGGGACTGTCTTATTCCACAAACCCGTGTACACACATATCACCTCTCCTACCACAAATCCTAACAGGTCACTATCCAGCTGCAACCATGAGATGAAGATATTTATTCATATAAATGGCTAGAACATTTTCCATAACAGTAAATACACTTCTTTGTGAAGAAACTCATATTTTTAGACAGTTCTCATTTTGCCACAGTTCTTTCCTAGAACTTCTAACACTCTACAAATTACTCAGAATTAGTTTTATCCATTTTGCACATGACAATCCTGAAATACCTGAGACAGTTACCATATCCTTCCTGAGGCTTTTGTCTCACACCCCATCCCTCAATTAGGGATATGGCATGGTTCCTCATTCTAACACTATCCTCATGCCTCTTCAGCATGTACCTGTTTGTCAATGCCCCTCTTAAAACTCCAAGCACAGCACAGCACACCAGATTTGACCTGCCTAGGGCAACACATAGTAGACGGACCTATTACATCCTTTAAATGAGACACCAGCATTTTTAAAACCTTATAGTCAGCTTAAATACTTAGAACTTCAGCCAAGCCTCCCCGACCCTGTTTCAGTACATACAAGTTTTTTGTAGTAAACTGTCTGTTAAATACTACCTTGCTACTATGGGACCATTATTCCATTCTGTTAAGGTCCTTCAGAATCTAGATTTTTGCCATCTAACATATTAGCTAATTCTCCCAATTTTATGTCATTTGTAAAGTTGATGAGAAGATCCATTCTACAGTGAAACTTATATATTCTTGGCACTTCAATGATCTTTTGTTTGCTTAAATGACTAATTGTATTTGGAAGAACATTAATTTTTATATTTAGTATATAATTTACACAATTTAAGACATTTTATGGTCATCACCATTCTATGCTTACCTAGCAATAGCTCTGATGAAGTCCAGAGACACTGTGCATTTGTATTTTGGTCCATCAAGCTGGTCATCATGGCCAACTAGGGTCAACAGCTGCAGGGTCACTAGAGAGGTAATCTAAACATAAGAAAGCATTTTTATGAGAAAATGTTGCCATGAGATTACACGATGTCCTTTTTCTAAAACATTTTATAGTTCCTTTGATAAAGACATAAACCAAATTCACAAGAATATATGCAAAGAATGTCACTACTTTGAAAAATGTATACACAAATTTGTATATATGCTTCAAGTCCTAGTTAATCAAACTAAGTCTTTAAGGATTTCACAAGAGACAGCTTTGTTTCATTAATGACTCATACATAACTGCTACCCTTTAAAAACTACAAATAAAGCACATTCCTTCTCTCTACATAAGGATTTTATGGAGCTCCTATCTAAATACCTCAGAATACAAAATCTACACTCCCTTGAGAATCAAGCAGTTAAAATGTAAATGTGGGGCTTTTTCAAAGTTGGGTAGCAGCTGGTTACACGAACAAAAAGTAATACATTCTTCAGACCTGGACATACTCTTGCTTTAAAAACTGTTCACTAATTAGGTAGTCAGGAAACACCAGAAGATTAATCCAAACCAAAAACAACCAAAGGTTTGCTATCGAATTCAAGGAAATTCCTAAACTGCACCTCCAGGTGAATGTGATCCTAGTTAGAAGGTCTGAAATGTAAGGAATGAAGAATGAAGAAACTGGTAAATATGATGGAATATCTAAATGAATTTGTCTGTATAGATTATAACAATAATGTATTATGATAAAGATAAATACTCAATACCAGTAATATATAAATTACAACTATAAAATAAAATTTAAATGTTCTAAAGTCCTGTGGCATCTGAGAGAAAATTAAAAGTACTCATTAAATTTTAACTTTAGTAATTTATGTATGAATATGCACTTACATTATAATTTTTAAAGTAACAACTAAGAGAATAAAAAAAATGAGTGCGTGCTTCTAAATTAATAGAGGGGAAAAATTGAATTATAAAAATAATTTAAAAAAGGAGCAAACACATGTTGGACAAATATGAAATATAAGACTTACAGTCAAGATGGTGGCATAGGTCAGTAAACAAGGCTTGGCTTCTTGCACAACCACATCAAAATTGCAATAAAACTGTGGAACAACCATCACTTATAATCATCAAAAATTGAGTTGAGTGGAAGTCTGACAACTGCTGAATTAAAGAAACCACATCCATCAGACTGGTAAGGGAGGCGGAGATGCGGAATGGGCTGGAACCACATCCATACATGGTAGACAAAAATTCTGGAGGGATATCTCAGAAGCAGTAAGTCCCAGCCCTATACCAGCCCCCCAAGCCCAGGATTCCAGTGACAGGAATGTAAGTCCCCACAACTTCTGGTGGCAAAAAACAGTGGGGATTGAGTCTGTGGAGGAGGAATTTCTGGAGTTCCAGGCAGTTCCTCTTAAAGAACCCATACAAGGGCTTAGTTGCTCACTCCCTCAGAGCTCTGGCACAGGGGTAGCAGCTTGAAAGGCACCACTGGCATACAGAGAGGAAATGAAGTGTCTGGCATCCAGGTGAGAGCTGGGGAATAGCTTTCTCCAGAAAGGTAAGCAGAGGCCATTTTCCCTTTTCTGAACCCTCCCCACAAAGAACCACAGAGTGGGCAGGTGGGTGCCATATCTGAGACTCCATCAACCACACTAACACTGTTAGCCTCACCCAGGAGATCCCCAGAGGCACCATCTCACCCAACTTATGTGCCCACCCAAGCTGTTAACAGTGGCTTTCCCATATGAATGGCTGGTCTTGGCTCATGATTCACAACTTCCTAAATCCTCTCAAACAAGCAAGAACTGATCTCAGTGAACTCTCAAACCCCCTACCTCTAGTTAAGTGGCCTCAGGCCCAGCAAAAGCAGCCATCTCAGATTGCTGTGTACCTCAGGTAGGGTGGCCCTGGGCAAGAAACAGATGGAGGCTGACTTTGGCCTGTACAACCTGGGAAACCCCAGAGCCTGTGGACTCAGTGGACAGCTACAGACCACATCGGAGCACCATCACCCTGCCACTGCACAGCTAATATTACACAGAGGGCAGAGTTTCGTCATCAGTGGTCATGGCCTGTTCTTGAAGCTGATGGGTCTGGGTAAATCCCTCCCATTGACCTGCTAATAGTAATCAAGGCTCAACTACAAGAGGAGGGTGTACTCGGCTCTCACAAAGGGCACACCTTGAGTACCCAGCTTGGGTGATAAGGTAGTCTGTGCCACTGGACCCTATAGGACACCTACTACATTAGGCCACACCACTAAGACAGGGAGTCATGGCAGCTCTACCTAATACATAGAAAAAAATACAGGGAGGCTGCCAAAATGAGGAGACAAAAAAACATGGCCCAAAGGAAAAAACAGATCAAAACTCTAGGAAAAGAGCTAAACGAAATGGAGATAAGCAATCTACTGGATGAAGAGTTCAAAACACTGATTATAAGGGTGCTCAAGGAACTTAGTGAGGACCTCAACACCATAAAAAAGACCCAGTCAGAAATGAAGGATACACTAATTGAGATAATGGACAATTTACAGGGAAACAACAGTAGAGAGGATGAAGCTGAGAATCAAATCAATGATTTGGAACACAAAGAAGCAAATAACAACCAATCAGAACAAGAAGAAGAAAAGAGAATCCAAAGAAACGAGGATAATATAAGCAGCCTCTGGGACAACTTTAAGCAATCCAACGTTCGCTTCATGGTGCTTCCAGAAAGAGAAGAGAAAGAGCAAGAATTGGAAATCTATTTGAAAAAAATAAGAAAGAAAACTCCGCTAACCTGGTGAAGGAAAGAGAAAGACAAGTCCAGGAAGCACAGAGTACCAAACAAGATGGATGCAAAGAGGCCCAAGACACATCATAATTAAAATGCCAAAGGTTAAAGGTAAAGAGTGAATCTTAAAAGCAGCAAGAGAAAAGCAGATATTTATCTACAGGAGAATTCCCCTAAGATTGTCAGCTAAAGAGCTTCCGGCCAAGATGGGGGCATAGGTAGATATGCTTCACTTCCTTGTACAACCAAAAGAATAACAACCAATTTAAAAACAAAAACAACCAGAACTGCCAGAAAATCAAACTGTATGGAAGTCTGAAAACCAACGAGTTATAGAAGAAACATTCAACCAGAGTAGTAAGTGGGGCAGAGATGGGCAGCTGGGGCAGAGAGGTAGTAGTGAGAGGCAGTGGGTGGTAGACTGGGCAGGTGAGGCGCCAGCTGGCAGACTGGGTAAAGTTAAAGGAGTTCATTATCACAAAGCCCTCACTATATGAAATGTTAAAGGGACTTATCTATAAAAAAGAAGATCATAACTATGAAGAGTTAAATAACAACAAATTCACATATCAACAACTGAACCTAAAAAAAAAAGAAGAAGAAGAAAAAGAAACTAAGCAAATAAATTAGAACAGGAACAGAATCACAGAAATGGAGATCACATGGAGGATTATCAGTGGAAAGGGGGGAGGAAGAAAATGGGGGAAAAGGTAGAGGGAATAAGAAGCATAATTGGTAGGTCCAAAATAGACAAGGAAAGATTAGAATAGTATAGGAAATGGAGAAGTCAAAGAACTTATATTATGACCTATGCACATAAACTAAGGTGGGGGAATGCTGGAGGGAATGGGGGTACAGAATGGAGTGGGGCAAAGGGGGAAAAGTTAAGACAACTACAATAGTGTAGTCAATAAAATATATTTAAAAAAAAGACTGTCAGCTGATTTCTCAAAAGAAACTTTGCAGGCTAGAAGGGACTGGCAAGAAACATTCAAAGTCATGAAAAGCAGGGACCTACAGCCATGACTGCTCCACCCAGCAAAGTTATAATTTAGAATTGAAGGGCAGGTAGTTTCCCAGACAAGAAAAAACTAAGGGAGTTCATCATCACCAAACCATTATTATATGAAATGTTAAAGGGACTTATTCAAGAAAAAGAAGATCAAAACTATGAACAATAAAATGGCAATAAATATATATGTAACAATGAAATCTAAAAAAAAAAAAAAGCTAAGCAAAGAACAACAGAGACAGAATTATGGATACAGACAGCATTTGATGCCTGCCAGATGGGAAGGGTGTATGGGGGAATGGGTGAAGACGTGAGAGGATTAGTAAGTACAAATAGGTAGTTGTAGAATAGCCATGGGGATGTAAAGTACAGTGTAGAAAATGGAGTAGCCAAAGAAATTATATGCATGACCTATGGACATGAACAGTGTGTGGGGATTGCCTGAGGGAGTAGGAAATGCTGGGTGGGGGGGGGACACTTGGCAAAAAATTGGGACAATTCTAATAGCCATAATCAGTACAATAAAAATTTTTTAAATATGAAATATAAAACAAGGTAGTAGATATAAACAAAATTAGAACAGTAATTGTACATAAACTAAATGCTATAAGTACAAGGCAAAGATCAACTGATTGAAAAAATAAATCCAATTATATAATGCTTAGAGAGATACATCTAGAACAGAATATGCTAAGATTAAAAGTCAAAGGACAGAATAAGATCCATCAAAAACTAACAAAAAGAAAAATGAAGGTATATTGACACAGACAAAACTGATCTTAAAAGAGATTTAAAGGAAGGTTCACTTAATAATGATAAAATACAAGCCTTGAGCTCATGTCTTACAATATGAGTTGTCTGAGATCTTTACTATGAAGGGATGAGACAAAAAAGGATAGGAAGCCAAGGAATAAGGGAGTCTTTGGGGGAGAGTAAGTATTGCTGAAAAGTCAAGACAAACTTGTATCATTCCCAGTTTAGAAACAGGTAGGAACCATGATGAAAACAGGCCTGAAATTTTAACAAATGGTAGACAGAGAAAAGCATTAATACAATCTCTCCTATGGCAAAATATATTCATTAACTTCAATCCTTCCTATTTTTCTACAAGGGATTCACATGCTAAAGTAGGTTAATAACAGTCATTTGAAACTCACACATTAATCTCCCTTTACTATTAAAGGCAGGTTTCTTTAGTAGTTCTTTATTAATATAAAAGAAACCATTGGTTACTTTTTATTTTGCCAGTGGCATTTCCATATATTATTCTTATGATCTCTACTTTCCTAAATTCAAACACCCTTGTATATTTAATCAATTAGTTAACTCAAATAATGTACTGAATTATTCTTCCATGTTTTTTCAAAAACACAAAATCTGCCCTTAATTAAGTTAGAATTTCAAGAATATTTTCAGATATCATATAGTTTTACTATTTTCACCATATTAGTTACAACAAGTTTCCAAAGACAGTAAGTTGAACTAGACAGTCCCTTGAAGTCACTCAGTTCTACCAGAATTCCATGGATGAATTAATCACATAAATTGTGCAAAGAATACAATATCACTTTAAGATATAAAGGTCAAAAGGCATTTCCAAAACACTAAGATAACTGGCTCAAGTTTTGTGGGGGAAGGGTCTCACTTAGGAAAAGGTAATACACAAAAAATTTAAACCAAAATGAAGCAATTAAATTGGAATGTGATTTTTCACATTAAAAAACATCAATTTCAGAGGTTTGTTATTCCTTGGTCTTCTCATATGAACAAAAACAACATGCAAATACAGAGTTGAGGAGAACATTACATGAAGCACTGTACAAATGCATCAACAGTAAAAAGTACCTTGCCAGTTTATTAAAACATTGCTAGAGTAAAATGGAAAAAAAAAAGTACAAAGATTAACTTACGGTGCCAACATTTTTGAAACTTAAACATATTAATTTATACTTATATAAAAAGTTCTGGAAAAAATATACACAACTTTGAGAAAATCATAAGTACAAGAATATTCACCTTCCTCTTCATTATCCAATTCTTAAAATTATTTAATTTTTTTGCAATTGCATATTCATGAAACTCTTGAGGAGTTGCTCTAGGTACTGTGCATTGAAATATCACAAAAATAGATCACAAAAAATATTGGTTTATTTCCTTGCCCAAATTTAAATGTTCATGACAATGTGATGAAGTCCTATCTCCACACTGGCATTAATACTGAAACAGCCTGACATGGTCCATAGGCACATGGTAGAAGTCTTTAGTTAGTGAAGGTGTTTGGAACCAGATTCTTAGTGGTATCTCAGTTTTGTATGTATGCATGTGAATGCAGAATGTGGAGGTGGGACCAGAGTCTTTCCCATCTGCTGCCTAACCATTCCTTTTGTTAGGGCCCCAAATGCAGAGAATGATTTAGAGTAAGGCTCTAGTCCCAGTACAGAATAATTTGGAATATTTTATAGCCAATAAAATCAATACTTTAGAATGACAATCTTTGTTGGAGAACAGCTCTCTAACGGTAAAACAGCCCTGGCTGGTGTGGCTCAGCGGACTGAGCGCTGGCCTGTGAACCAAAGGGTCGCTGGTTCTATTCCCAGTCAAGGCACATGCTTGGGTTGCAGGCCAGGTCCCCAGTGGGGAAACACAGGGGGCCACCACACATTGATGTTTCTTTCCCTTTCTTTCTCCTTCCCTTCTCCTCCCTCTAAAAATAAAGAGGAGAAAATTACAGGAAGACTTTTTCTCCAGACAAGATGGCACAGATTCTTCCCTGCTAAGCACAACTATAAACCCTGGAACTGACGTTAAGAGACAACCAAAGGAGAGCTCTGCAAGGTAGAAAGAGGAAGGTAGACTGCACAGGTACCTAAGACTGGAGGAAAAAATGTAGAAGAAAGGAATCTTGTGACTCCCCATTAACAGCACAAGGTGATCCAAGCCCAGCATCCTTCAATTCCCAATTTAGAAGAGAAAGCTACGCAGGTAAGTTCATTCTTTCCCTGGACTTAACAGGAATCCTGCCAAAAAGAAATGGAAATTGTGAATTCTGTATCTCAAAAAACTATCCATCTTAAATAAAGTAGAGAAAAAAAAGTTCTCACATGAGAAAAAACTAAATAATCTGTTACTAGTAGACCTACATAAAGTTAGTTCTTCAAACAAAAAGGAAATGATAAAAGAAAGAACCTTAAGCAGTGAGAAGAAAGACAGCTTGGTAGAAGAGTAGAAATATGGATACATCAAATAGACTAATTCCTCCTAAGTTTTCTACATCATGTTTGATTAAAAAGTAAACTGCTACCTGACACTCTTAAAAAGTAGACATGTAAAGAAATCTAAATGGAAGTGACGGTACCATACTTCACTGAGAGAGGAAAAACACTGATACCACTTATAAAACTAAAAACACAATTACCGTATTGCCCAGTAATTGCACCCTTGGGCATTTATCCCAAAGAAGTGCATGTTCACACAAAACCTGTACATGAATGTTCATAGTAACTTTATTTGTAATAGCCAAAAAACTGGAAAGAACCCAGATGTCCTTTGATGGGTGAATGATTAAGCAAAACAGTGGTACATTCATATCATGGAATATTTACTCAGCAATAAAAAAGAATAAACTATTAATATACACAATAATCTAGATGAATATCAAAGGATTTAATTATACTGAGGAAATAAATAATCTCACAATTTACTCACTATATAATTCTATTTATATAAATTCTTGAAGTGACACAAATTTTAGAGGTGGTGGTTAATAGCCACCAAGGATTGAGGGCAAGGGCAGGAGGAAGGGGGGTATGGTTGTCAGAGAAGGGTCCTTGGCAGGGTCTGCCCTGGTCTGCAGCTTGACTGGGGTGGCAGATACACAATCTTACAGGTGGAGTAAAATTTCACATAACCAAATATGCACACACATACGCAAAAGTAAATACATGTAAAAGTGGGAAATTGGAATATGATCAGTGGACTGTATCAATGACAATTTTCTGGTTGTCATATTTAGTTTTGTAAGATGTTACCATTGGTGGAAATTGAGAAAAGGGAACACTGGAAGAGAGAGCCCATATTATTTCTTACAACTGCATGTGAATTTACAATGATTTCCAAACTGTTTAATTAAAAAATACACAAGAAAAAAATTTTAACTTATATGGTGATGCATGTTAACTAGACTTACTGTAATGATCATTTCACAATATATACAAATACGAAATCATTATTTATACACGTGAAACTAATAATGTTATGTCAATTATTACTTTAATAAAAACATAAACTGATAAAATACACAAAACAGAGAGGGCTTTTAGAAAGACCTTATAATATGCCAGAATAAATTTTACTCAAAATGTTTACGTACCTATAAAGTTATAATAATCTACTTGTAGAAATAAAACACTTTTGACCCTAATTTACAGGGACTTTAAAGAAACTCCTTGATAAAATATTGCTCAACATGGGCAAATTAGAGAATGTTCATTATTTCATATTGATATGTTACTGAGATGAAGCAATATGGGTTTTAAAAGTTTATTGATTTTTACGGATTTTCTTATTGAAAAGTGAAATGATTACTTATGACTTATGTCTCAGCTGCAAGAGGGGTTTGTGACTGCTGGTTTCATGTTCTGAGCCCATAAGGCTGCTACAAACATGTGGCTTGTACAACTTATCTCTATAGAATAGGATTTTTTTAAAACTATTATATAAATTCAAACCTGAGTGTCACTACATTTTCCCAAATTCTACTGTTTCTTTTCCTTTTTTCTTTTAGAACAGCAGATTTTTTTGTGGGCCATAAAAGTCAACTGCACTTCAAATTTATTAAAAACTAAAATGTTCCAATGTAAAAATATTACCAAATAAAATTCAGGACTAGCTAAAAATCAATGACTCGTTTTACAGATGAAAAAACACACATCATAAAAGGATAAATGACATTATCAGTCCCTATTCAGTCACCCCAAACAAACAGGTTGAGGACTTAAACAGATGCTTCAAAATTATTTAATCCAAAAGCCGCAATGAAAAAAAAAAATAGCATGTTTACCATGCTAGAAAATGACAACAAACTTTAAATTAAGCACTGAATCTTAAGAATGTTTAACATACTAAAAAATTCAATGCCTCATTTTGGGTGATGATGAATATTAAAGGTGGTCTGCCAAGACTATTAACTATTGGACTAAAGACCGCAGTCAGTGATTTTTTCCTTCTTTTGCCCTTCAAACACATATGTAGTTTTGTATCCACTCCTTCCCTCAGGATCATGCAGAGGATAGGAACAAAATTTGAGAGAGGGGGTAAAAAAAAGCAATGAGAACTAGTTAACATCAGGACCATGGGTAATTAGCAGTGTAGGGATTAGAATTTATCCAGACACTCAAAGCAAGTCGCTAGAGACATTGATAGGTATCTGTCTACAGATTATAGACAGACATTGTACTAGGCACGTTACAGTTGACCCTAGAACATGGGTTTGAACTGAGCGGGTACATTTATACGAAAATTGTTTTCAGTAAATATGTACAGTACCATAAATGTATTTTTCTTCATAATTTTCTCTAGCTTACTTTCTTGCAATAATACAGTATATTTAATACATATAACACACAAAATATGCATTAATCAACTGTTTATGGTATCAGTAAGATATCCAGTCAACAGCAGGCTATTAGTAACTAAGTTTTAGGGAATCAACTTACATGTGTTTTGATGGAGTGAAGGAGTGAAGAATCCACACCCCTAACCCCTGCATTGTTCAAGTGTCACCTGTAATTTCTTCAGTCCTCTAACAACCCTGCCATGAGTTAGGTACTAAAAATAAACCTATTTTTCCAGATGGGGAAACAACTTCAGAAAGATTAGTAAATGTTCAGGGTCACTGAGGTAACAGCAGCTCTGGATTTGAATAACATCTGAATTCAAAGCCCATATTCCCGATACCAATCCCAACAGGGAGCTGAAGAACCAGGCAAGAGGTAACTTTGCTGGGAGAGACTAAGGAAAGTTTTACAGAATAAGTGAGTAAAATGACAGCTCTGGAGGCATTGCACACTGAAAGGGGTTACTATGAATATGAGGTTAGAAACAGCAGCAGCACAGACAGTGTAGAAAAAAAAACTTAAATGAAAGTGTAGGAAAAAGGATAAGAAGATATCTCAATATAGGCAAATATCATGCCCAGGGTCAATCCTGAGAACAAAATGATCATATATGAGGGATCTGATGTCACCAAAGTAAAATACTAATGTGACTGTTCAAGGAGGACATAAGAGGGCCCAGAGACAAATGAAAAGATGCTCAGCATCACTAGCCATCAGATATATACAAGTTAAAACCACGATGAGATACTACTTCACACAGGTCAGAACGGCCATCATAAACAAATCAACAAACAAGTGTTGGAGAGGATGTGGAGAAAAGGGAACCCTAGTGCACTGTTGGTGGGAATGCAGACTAGTATAACCACTACAGAAAACAGTACAGAATTTTCTCAGAAAACTAAAAACGGATATGCCTTTTGACCCAGCAATTCCACTGCTGGGATTTTATCCTAAGAACCCTGAAACACAAGTCCAAAAGAACCTATGCACCCCAATGTTCATAGCAGCACAATTTACAATAGCCAAGTGCTGGAAGGAACCTAAGTGCCCATAGTAAATGAGTGGTACATTTACACAATGGAATAAGATGCAGCAGAGAGAAAGAAGGAGCTCCCACCCTTTGTGACACCATGAATGGAACTGTAGAGCAGTATGCTAAGTAAAATATGCCAGGTGGTGAAAGACAAATACCATATGATCTCACCTATAAGTGGAACTTAATCAATAAAACAAACAAGCAAGCAAAATATAACCAGAGGCATTGAAATTAAGAACAAACTGACAGTAACCAGAGGGGAGGTGGGAATGGATAATGGGGGGAAAAGGGGAAGGGTTTTCAGGAAAGGACACATGGACAAAACCTAAGAGGGGTAGGATTAAGGGAAGCAAGTGGGGATGGCTGGGGTGCAGGGGAATGTGGGGGGAAAATGGAGACCGCCATACTTGAATAACAATTTAAAAATGTAAAAAGAAAATAAAAGAAAAAGAACAAGTTGCACACACACACACACAAAATAAAACACTAATGTGAAATGTATTCACCTAAAGATTTAACTTTTCATAAATCAGGCTGCATATTATATTAGATACAAAATTACTGTTTTTAAGTTTAACTTTTAAAAGATAAGTAATTCAAGGAGGGGAATAGAAGCACAATTTCTTAAAATCTGAAATTATTAGACAACACTGAAAATGTTCTCCCAATGCAAAATTTCTTATACATTTCTGGATTAAAGATCATTTACAAGACAATTTGTGACTATAAATTGCACAAAATATACTAATAATTAAATAAATTAGGTTAGTATAAATATTAACATTTAAAAAAGCAAAGGCAATAAAAAGATCTTTCCTGAAATACTGGAATAACTTTAATTATTTTAATCACTTAAATAAACTTAAAAACTTGTGAGGAAATTATTACTGCCTTTCTTGGTTTGTTACCTATGCAGATATAATCTTTTGCCAATAATTTTCAGATTTTAGGGTTTATATACTGTTTTCCACAGCTGCTTTGTTGTCTATTGTATCAAGTTCAAATTCAAATGAATGAAATTCAAGTAAATGAGAAAGTAGCCTAGGGAATAGATTTTCGTTTTCAAAATGAGGATTTAGAGTTTGTGCTAGGAAATACCAAACAAAGTTTTTTTTTAAGCTGTAATGAAAGTCACTGACTTCACCTCTAAATTTTAGTCATATGTTTCCATTGACAGTTTTCCTCAAAATATAAATTCTGGTTTAGAGTTCTTGGTTTAAAAATAAACAAAACTCCCTAAAATCTTAAGCATCTTGCTATTGGAGAGAATGGTATTTCCCTAATTTTTTAAAAAATTGTTATTGTATTTTTTCCCATTACCACTTAGTCCCCTTATACCCTCTTTCTCTCAGCAATCACCACACTGTTGATTATTAGCAGCATACTGACACTAATTATAAAATATTTTATTTTTCTCTAGCTTTAAAAATCAGTCTAATTCAAAGTATTTCCCTCTGACCAGCTCCTATGGTAAGACTGATGCATTCACAAAGAAAAAGAAAAAAATGAAAACTTCCTTATACATCGGTTATTTTTTAATTTACACCTTAAATGGGGTTGTGCAATATTTGCTTAGTTAATCTTTATTCTGTGTACTATTATGTTCTTTGTTCTCATCCGTGTAAAGGATGAGCTGATTAGTCTTAACAATAGGAGTTCATGTACCACCACAGTGAGGATTTTTTTTTTTCTTAATCTGAGAGGCAGTCACTAACAAGCTTCAGCTGTGAGTGCGTGCTTGATGTTAAAACAGTGTGAACCTGTTCCCAGGCGAATAAACTACATTCATTCTGCCAAAAAAAGAAAATCAATTTACAACTGTAATTAATTTTGAACGTGCTCATTATTTTTATTCTTGCATAGGTTGGTATGTATGTCAATTGATTTGTGAAACAGTCTATCCTGCCTGTCCTGAAGGAACTTTACAATCTGAAACATATTAAATTATTTAAATTTTAAAAAACCTTAATGTATGATATGTCAGTGTATGAGGGTCAACCCAACAAGCACTACATTTGATCTGATTTCAGGCGATGCAATAGTTCATGAGTATGTGGCATATAACAAGCAAGTTCAAATGACATTTTTACACTTACAAGGTAGAGGTGAGGAGTGAAGCAATGGAAGAGATAGGCAAATACTCTTAAAGCTATTCAACTTAAAATCATCACCTCTGGAACATCATCTTTTCAATTTCTAGTTCCCCCCCCAAAAAAGGCAGGAAGTAGACTCAGTCTACAAATATGCTCAGATAGAAGACAAAAAGTGAAATATATATTATACAGAGATAAATTAAAGATGACACTTCTCACTTCTGGAACCTGTTAGCATACAAATGACTGTAAACCTCTAGTACCCAGAAAGACCATAATGACAGGCTTAATGGAATAGAAAGTCACTGAGTGAGTGAATCTCATGTTCAAGGCACTATGTCAGAGTCACAAATATTAAAAGACAAGGTCTTTGCCCTCAAAGAGTTCAAGGTACTGGGGGAAAAAGATACAATAAATGGCAATAACAATGTGAGAGCTATGCCAGAGATATGTATAAATGCAATTATGTGATTATAGAGAAGCAAATGACTAAGAGGGAGGGAGGCAAAAGGTAAATTCATTGAGAAATGATATTTGGGGGGTGAACCATGAATCATAAAAGAGAGCTCAACAGTGGTAGAGAAACAACACAAAAGAAAAACTGGTGGGTTTTAGGGAAGAAACAGCTTATTGTGAATGGTGTATAGGGTGAATGAAGGAAATGGAAGAAAATGGGGCCAGTCTGTGAAGTACATTGCAAGAAATGTAGTACATTGTAGAAATGTACTACAGAAATGTAGAAAAAGTACATTGTAGAAATGTATGGAAAGTAGACTTGGTTTTATAGATAATGTAATTCATTTAAAAGGTATAAGTAAAAATAAGACCAAATTTTAAAAAAAATGTACTGATGAATTTATGGAAGATGAATTCAGAAGTGTTTGTTGACAGGCAAAACAGATAGGATGTGGTGCAACTCTAAGAAATAATGATGCTATGGATTTAAGAAGTGGTAGTAGGGTTGAGAAGAAAGGAATAAGTTTAAGAGACATTTGCATTTAGGAGAAAAAACGGACTGGACTTGTTGACCAACTAAATGGAGTGAAAAGAAAAGAAGGTTCAGAGATAATTTCCCCATTTAACTAAACTAAAAACTAAAAAACATGTATTTGTTTTTCTAGCACCTAACTGTACATGCCACAAAGTATGCACTTAGTAAGAACGAGTAATAATGACTAGATTTGAAATCTGAAAAAAGCAGGAAAATGTTTAGGGAATAATTTGGTTTGGCACATTTAGGTATTAATTGTTCGGGTGGCAATTTGGGTCCAGAGCTAGAGGATAAGGGCTAGAAATACAAAATACAAAAGGTATCAGTGTACACATATTATGTGAAGCCAGGGGAGTAGGTAAGGCATACCCAGATAAACCTAGTTACTTTTCTTATTCTTAGCTATAGGGACATGATTACTTTCTATTCTAAGAATTCAACTCTCCATCACCACTCACAGTACCCAAGGTGAGGGAGCAACTAGGTTCTATAGTGACTTAGGACTGAGGACCCTAATTTCTCATCTAGGGAAAATGACAAGGACTTTTCTGCAATACCAACTTCTTAAATATGTCTATGTATAGGCAGGTGAGGCCAGTCTTCCCCAAAGAACTCCAATTATTTGTGACCTGACAAGAAATGAAGACAAATTTTCATTGGAAACCATTTCCTTAAGCACCAACATTTCTTTTAATTATCTTGTTAAAAAAATTATTTTATTTACTTATTTTTAGAGAGGGGGAAGGGAGGAAGAAAGAGGACAGAAACATCAATATGTGGTTGTCTCTAGCATGCCCCCTACTGGGGACCTGGCCTGTAGGCCAGGCATGTGCCCTGACTGGGAATCGAACCAGTGACCCTTTGGTTTGCAGGCCAGTGCTCAACCCACTGAGCCATGCCAGCCAGGGCTCTTTTAATTATCTTTTTTATAGTAATATTTTAAAATGTAGCACACTTCCATAATGTAGATTTTTCCAAATCATTTATCTCCTAACTCATTTTGTTAAAACTCCTTTTCTAGGCATAAAGTCCCGAGGTTTGTGTTTGCCTATACAGTCACTATATTGACAGTACCTGTTTTCCTAAATAGGAATGTGCAAGCACACATTCACACAAACTTTTTTGTGTGCTTTCAGCAAAAAATCTGCAAAGTCAAATGAAGCTTATTGGTGTTAAAAACATTTCCTCAAAAATGTGAATAAAGGGATACATTTGGTATATTTATTAGAAACAAGTTTCGAGAAAGACAGTTATAAAATATTATCTACAAAATTAAGTTATCAATGTATTTATTATTTATTCAAAAGTTGAGAGCCTAATTTATGCATTTTTTAATCCTGTAAGCAGTATTTACATGTCACCCTTAAGCAAAGGTTCTATTTTTCTAGAGTTCAACAAAAATGCCTATTGCTGGGCTGATAGATTCACAAAGGCAAAGTGGACACACTGAAGAAATTTAACACCAGATTTAGAGAATATGAGAGTAGGAAAAATCGCTGTTCTTTTAAAAAGAAAAACAAGAAAGACAACTTTTTACTACTAGACTTTTTATTACTAAAGACAATATTTTACTCCTTTTAATTTTTTTGGTAATGATTTTTAATTTTTTTGGAATGATTAGTATTAATATCCCTGCTTGTAATTTTTAATTTTTTAATTTAATTTTTTTTGGTAATGATTAGTATTAGCATCCCTTACAACAGAAATGCTGATAGGGAAAAATCATAGATCAACTTTATACTTTTCTAATATGAAGCATCTCACAACAGTTTTAAAAATTCTCCCGAAACAGGCACTATTGCATAGTGATGTGATGGCAGAACAGTGATGCATCCACAGGGAGAGGAGGTTACGAATCTACTGCCCCGGGGGAGACTGAGCACCAGCGCTCTTCACTGCTAGAGAAGGGCCTGCCTCTGTCAAACAACACCATTGCTGACCTATTCATCTGCTGAGTAGGTATTAAGGAAGGTTTCTTTTTACCATCTTTGGAATGGAATGCCTCATAATCTCACTAGTAGTAAAGAGGAAAAAAAAACACCCACAATAAGATTATTAGAAAATGTCAGCATTCAAGATACTTTCTGTGATTTACATAATTTACCTTAATAGCATAAAGTATTTAAGTTAGATATTATAGAGACAGTGGAATACTAGCACAAGCCAAATGACACACAGAGACATTGAAAAAGAATAAAGTGTTTTACCTTTGCAAATACACTAGTCTCCAAGGAATTTGTTTTCAGGAAAACTGTCCCATTTGTTCACCAACTTTAATACCTATAAAGATAATTCTTATACTCGAATCACTTTATATGAATATATTATAGCTAGATTTTAGGATGTTACACTTTGTATTTAACAGATTCAAATTCTTATCTGATCAATATACAAGGTCTGTCTGGAAAAAAGTCCAGCCATTGTTATATAACAAGAACAGTTTGCATGACATTGATGTAACCTAGCAGCCAAGGAGAGTGTACTGGAATGCACATAGGTGAGCAATGACAACTTCACTGTACTAGTCAGTAGATACTACTGAGTGACCATGTATACTGTGTAGCCATAGCACTCAAAATGACTGAGAAAGTAGAGCAATGAATCTGCATCAAATTTTGCATGAAGCTTGCACATTCCTCTGTGGAAACTATTCAGGTGATTCAGAAAGCTGCAGCTACGGGCAACTGGTGATTGGCAGTTTCATCACGACAATGCGCCTGCTCACGCATCATGGCTTGTGCAGAGTTTTTTGGTGAAACATCAAATCACCAGGTGACTCAGCCCCCGTACACTCCAGAGTTGGTACCCTGTGACTTCTGGCTTTTCCCCAAACTAAAATCACCTTTGAAAGAAAAGAGATTTCTGACCATTGATGAGATTCATGAAAATACTGATAGCAGTTGGGAGAACTGTGTGAGGTCTCAAAGTGCCTACTTTGAAAAGCATCATTGTCTTATGTACAATGTCTCTTGTATCTTCTTCAATAACTGTCTCTATTTTTCATATTACCTGGTGGATACCTTCTGGACAGACTTCATATACATTCAATAGTATTTCATTAACTATGATCT
This sequence comes from Anoura caudifer, assembly GCA_004027475.1. Classification (NCBI taxonomy): domain Eukaryota; kingdom Metazoa; phylum Chordata; class Mammalia; order Chiroptera; family Phyllostomidae; genus Anoura; species Anoura caudifer. Next base: position 90,492 of record PVKU01006884.1, read on the forward strand.
TTGATGTTATATAACTAGCATTCAATATTATTTTTTATAAAATATAAATCAGCCATATTATATAACATATAAAATAATTTTTAGGGCAAAGGAAATTATAAATCAAGTCTATAAAAACAGTTATTTGGCTGAAGTGCTTCTGGTTAAAAATCTATAAAAGTAATTTGAAAAATGTATATAAAAGTGATATGAGTACAATATTTAATCATAAAGGATTTGAAAGTATAGCCATATAACTTTTTAAGTGCCATTTAGTTTGTAGTAGGTCACATACACTACTTATTTGTTCATACCTTAAGTTTCAAGTCTTAATATACCAATAAACACAATTAACTACTTATAAATAAATTTAATTGATAAGTAGCAAAATTTAGTTATGGCATAGGTATCAAATGTTCACGCTCCACAACGCTAAGTTCAAGGCATGTCAGAAGGAAACATTCAACAAAAAGATTATTTTAGTCAGATGATGACACTTAAATACATATACTATTAAATAACAGGACTACCGATGTGAAAAATCCTACTTTTACTCAGTTATTTTAAGTATTTAAGTTAGCTTTCACTTAAGTATTCAAAGCAGCTACTTCAGCATATACATCCTTTCACTAAATAAACATACACACCACTAACTCTACTATCAGCTAGAATCTGACAAGCACACCAAGTACAAAAGAAGGGCAGTGGAAGCCACAGACTGACTGTAAGATCCTTGGGGACAGGAATTCTATTTTCCTAACTTATGTATTCTCTTAACTCAACACCGTACCTGGGACACAGTAGGCCTTCAATAAATATCTCTTAAATGGAATGTTAAGTACGGAAAGAAAAATTTAATTTCATCTAGGAAAAAAAGTAAAAACTGACTTTGAATTTGAAGCTTAAATTAGATTAAAATATTTTATATTAAATTTTTTGAATTAAATAATATTCACAAAATTCTCCACTTTAAATTATAAAATGTATAAATTTATTATACATCAACCAATATTTGAAGGGAAAATCCAAAAATCAGCTTATGATTGAATAAAATGTTGCCTAACCTAATAAGCATAGCAAAAACATCTTCCTACAGCTATGGTAGAGATAAAGTATCTGCTTTGAAAAACTCTCCTAGATGAAATAACTAATAATTTTGCTTTCTGATTAGTGATAAATTCATTTGGAAAATATAAAAATAATTAGTTTAAATATATTCTGCATGGCTCATAAACCAACACCCAAATGAGTAGAAAGCATAAGGTTATATAAATGCTACTAGAGTTAATGTGTTAATGTAACATTTGTAAGAAAAGATCAAGTTGATTCATGACTAATAATTAAAATGATGTAATAAAATTAGCCAAAAATATTCAAATATCATGATTTCAGTTCAAAAGCAAAGAAATTATAAATAAAAATATATATTTTTGAAACAATATATTTGTACATTATACTTTGCTCCAAAATGCATTTTATACCTTTACAACAGAAAATATATTCAAGGACACTTAAATTTAAGTTTTTCTTATTAAATTATGTCTAACTAAATATGAAGCCATTTCAAAACTAGATATTAATTATTAAAAAAGTGTACCTTCTCAATAATGTACAAAGAACTGCTTTTTAAGGCACTAAGCACCTTTTAGCTATATTTTAATATTAATTCAGAGTACATTGTTTGCTATACTATAATAATATACTACAGGATTTTAAAACTTCTAAATTATAGAATTATAGTGAAATGCCATCAAAATTTTTTTCTTTCATATGATTGTTATTTATATATTAATTGTTCTTCTTGTACTTTTCTGTCTTTTACTCCCATCCCAGCCCACCTCAGCAGCCCTCCCCACTGCCCTCCCATTTCCATCCCAACCCCCCAGTTTTTATCCATGTGTCCTTTATACTTATTGCTCTAAACCTGTCCCCTTTCCCCCTGAAATTCCCTCCCCTCTCGCTCTGGTGACTGTCAGCCTGTTCTCAATTTCAGTGTCCTTGGTTATATTATGCTTGTTCGTTTTGTTGTTTAGGTTCCTGTTAAAGGTGAGATAATATATTTGTCTTTCCAAAGACAAATACCACCTGGCTTCTTTAGCTTAGCATAATGCTCTCCAGTTCCATCCATGCTGTTGTAAAGGGTAGGAGCTCCTTCTTGCTTTCTACTGCACAGAATTCCATTGTGTAAATGTACCATAGTTTCCTGATCCATTCATTTACTGATGGGCACCTAGACTGCTCCCAACACTTGGCTACTGTGAATATTGCTGCTATGAACATTGGGATGCATAGGCTCTTTTGGATTAGTGTTTCAGGGCTCTTAGGATATAATGCTAGCAGTGGAATTGCTGGGTCAAAAGGTAGATCCATTTTTAGTTTTCTTAGAAAATTCCATACTGCTTTCCATAGTGGCTATCCAGTCTGTAATCCCACCAACAGTGCACTAGGGTTCCCTGTTATCCATAGCCTCTCCAATACTTGTTGTTGCTTTGTTTATGATGGCCATTCTGACTGGTGTGAAGTGGTATCTCATTGTGGTTTTAATTTGCATCTCTCTGATAGCTAGTTATACTGAGCATCTTTTCATGTGTCTCTGGATGCTCTGTATACCCTCCATGGAGAAATGTTCAATTCCTTTGCCCATTTTTTAATTGGGTTGCTTGTCTTCTTAGAGAGGAGTCGTGTAAGTTCTTTACATATTTTGGAGATTAAACCCTTGTCTGAGGTATCATTGGAATATGTTTTCTCATATAGTTGGTTCTCTTTTTACTTTAATACTGTTTTCTTTAGCCATGAAGAAGCTTTTTATTTTGATGAGATCCCATTTGTTTATTCTTTCCTTTATGGCCCTTGCTTTAGGAGACATATCAGTAAAAATGTTGCTGCGTGAAATATTTGAGATTTTCCTGCCTATGTTCTCCTCTAGGACTTTAACAGTGTCATGGCTTATATTTAAATCGTTTATCCACCTGGAATTTACTTTTGAGTAGGGTGTAAGTTGGTGCTCGAGTTTCATTTTTTTGCACATACCTGTCTAGTTCTCCCAACACCACTTGTTGAACAGGCTATTTTACTCCATTTTATGTTGCTGCCCCCTTTGTCAAATATTAATTGACCACAGAGACTCGGGTTTATTTATGGGCTCTGTTCTATTCCAATGGTCCATGTGCCTGTTTTTATGCCAGTACCAAGCTGTTTGATTACAGTGGCCTTGTAATAGTTTGGCGTCAGGTATTGTGATCCCTCCTAATTTGTTCTTCTTTCTCAAAATTGCTGCAGCTATTTAAGGGTTGTTTATGGTTCCATATAAATATTTGAAGTGTTTGTTCTATGTGAAATATACCATTGGTACTTTAATAGGTATTGCATTGAATCTGTAAATTGCTTTGGGTAGTATACACATTTTGATGATGTTCATTCTTCCAATCCATGAACACAGTATACATTTCCATTTCTTTGTCTTCCTCGACTTCTTTCTTCAGTGTTGTGTAGTTTTCTGCATGCAGGTCTTTAACCTCCTTGGTTAGGTTTATTCCTAGGTACTTTATTTTTCTTTTTGCTATGAATGGAATTTTTTTCTTGATTTCTGCTTTTGCTGTTTTATTGTTGGTATACAAAAATGCCTTTGATTTCTGGATATTGACTTTGTATCTGGCTGTTTGGCCAAATTCATTTATTAGGTCAAGCAGCTTTTTGGCCAAGTCTATAGGATTTTCTACATACACTATCATGTCATCTGCAAACAATGATAGTTTTATTTCCTCCTTTCCAATTTGGATGCCTTTTATTTCCTTTTCTTGTCTGATCGCTGTGGCTAAAACTTCCAATACTGTATTAAACAGAAGTGGCGAAAGTGGACAACCTTGTCTTATTCCTGATCTTAGTGGAAAAGATTTTAGTTTTTGCCCATTGAGTATGTTGTTGGCTGTAGGTCTCTCATATATGGCCTTTATTATGTTGAGGAATGCTCCCTCTATTCCCACTTTGCTGAGTGTTTTTAGCATAAATGGGTGCTGTACCTTAGCAAATGCTTTTTCCGCATCTATTGATATGATCATGTGATTTTTATCTTTGCTTTTGTTTATGTGATGTATTACATTTACTGACTTGCGAATGCTGAACCATCCTTGTATGCCTGGGATGCATCCCACTTGGTCATGATGTATGATCTTTTTAATGTATTGTTGGATGTGATTTACCAATATTTTGTTGAGGATTTTAGCATCTGTTCATTAGCGATATTGGCCTGCTTTTGGGATTAGGATGATGCTGGCTTCATAAAAAGAGTTTGGGAGTCTTCCATTATTTTGCATTTTTTTGGAATAGTCTGAGAAGGATAGGGGTTAGCTCTTCCTTAAATGCTATGTAGAATTCTCCTGTGAAACCATCTGGCACAGGGCTTTTATGTGTTGGGAGTTTTTTGATTACTGGTTCAATTTCATCTGCTGTTACTGCTCTGTTCAGACTTTCTGCTTCCTTTTCACTGAGTTTTGGAACATTATATTTTTCTAGAAACTTGTCCATTTCACCTAGGATTTCAAATTTCTTGGCATACACTTCTTCATAGGAATTTCTTACAATCCTTAGTATTTCTGTGGTGTCAGTTCTCCTCTTTCATTTCTGATTGTGTTTATTTGGGTCCTCTCTCTTTTTTTCTTGATGAGCCTGCTTGAAGGCTTGTCAATTTTGTTTATCTTTTTAAAGAACCAGCTCCTGGATTCATTGATCCTTAGAATTGTGCTTTTAGTCTCTGCGTTATTTAATTCTGCTCTGATCTTAGTTATTTCCTTCCTTCTACTTGCTCTGGGCTGTCTTTGCTGTTGTTCTTTGAGTTCTTATAGGCATAGGGTTAAGTTGTTTATTTGAAATATTTCTATCTTTTTTAAGGTAGGCCTGTATAGCTATGAACTTCCCTCTCAGGACTGCCTTCTTGTATCCCGTAAGTTTTGGGTCATTGTGACCCATTTTGGGTAATTTTAGTTTGTTTCCAGAAAATTTTTGATTTCCTCCCTAATTTTGTTCTTGACCCATTCATTGTTTAATAACATGCTATTCAATCTCCATGACTTTGAGTGTTTTGGGTTTTTCCCCTTGGGGTTGATTTCTAGTTTCAGTCCCTTGAGGTTGGAGAAAATGCTTGACATGATTTTAATTTTCTTGAGTTTGTTGAGGCTTGTTTTGTGTCCTATCATGTGGTCTATCTTTGAAAGTGTTCCATGTGCATTTGAAAAGAATGTGTTATTTAGTTTCTTTGGGATGAAGGACTCTCTCTCTCTATATATATATCTGTTAAGTCCATTTCATCTAGAGTGTTGTTCAATACCACAATATCTTTGTTGATATTTTGTTTGGAAGATCTGTCCATTTTTGACAGTGGGGTGTTAAAATCCCCTACTATAATTGTATTGCTGTCAATATCTTTCTTGAAGTCCTCTAAGATTTTCTTGATGTATTTAGGTGCTCCTGTGTTGGGTGCATATATATTTACAATGTTTATGTCTTCTTGGTGGATTCTTCCCTTGAGTATTATGAAGTGACCTT
>PVKU01006885.1:0-45326 GCA_004027475.1 Anoura caudifer
CAAAAACCCAGGGAGTCAGCACAGATCAATTTAAGAAGCAGAGGCTAACAAGAAGAGTCTCACAAACAATGGGAAGACAAAGAAACAATCCCCAGATTAAAGAAAAAGAGGAAGACTCAGAAAGAATGCTAAATGAAATAGAGGCAAGTGAACGATCAGATATTGAGTTCAAAGCAATGGTTATAAGGAAGCTCAATGATCTCACTTACCAAAAACTACAGGGAAACTACAATGAACTCACTGCAAACTATATCAACATGGAAAAGGAAATAGAAACTATCAACAAGGGCCAAGGGGAAATGAAGAATACAATTTCTGAACTGAAGAACACAGTAGAAGGATTCAAAAGCGGGCTAGATGAAGCAGAGGATCAGATAAGCAACTGGAAGACAATGTAGAAAAAAACACACAGAAAGAGCAAGAAAAGGAAAAGAGGCTTATAAAGAATGAAAAGGGGTTAAGGGAAATGCAGGACAACATGAAATGTAATAATAGCTGTATAATAGGGATACCAGAAGGAGAAGAAGAAGAACAAGGGACAGACAACCTGTTTGAAAAACTAATAATGCAAAACTTCCCTAATTTGATGAGAGAAAAAGTCACACAAATCATGGAAACACAGAGTCCCAATCTTGTGAACCCAAAGAGGCCCACTTCAAGACACATCATAATTAAAATGGCAAAATTCCAAGAGAAAGAGAGAAGCTTAAAGGCAGAAAGGGAGAAATGGGAAGTAACATACAAGGGAACCCAATAAGACCAGCAGCTGACTTCTCAATGGAAACGCTCCAAGCCAGAAGGGAATGGCAAGAAATATTCCAAGTAATGAAAACCAGAGGCCTGCAACCAAGACTACTTTATCCAGTGAGGCTCTCAATTAAAGTGGAAGGCCAAATAAGGAGCTTCCCAGACAAAATAAGCCTCAAAGAATATACCTCCTCCAAATGAGCTCTGCAGGAGATGGTAAAGGGTTTCCTTTAAGAGCAGGAAGAAAAAGAGTGAAAGAAAGAGGAACATGGGTACAAAAAATGGCAATAAGTAAGTACCTATCAATAATAACCTTAAATATAAACAGATTAAATGCCCCAATCAAAAGACACAGAATGGTGGAATGCATAAGAAAACATGATCCACACACATGCTGCCTACAGGAGACACACTGCAGAACAAAAGACGTACACAGACTGAATGTGAAGGGCTGGAAATAAATATTCCAAGCAAGTGGAAAGGGGAAAAAAAGCCAGGGTAGCAATATTCATATCAGATAAAATAGACTTCAAAACAAGGGCTATTGAAAGAGATCAAGAAGGTCACTTCATAATACTCAAGGGAAGAATACACCAAGAAGACAAAAGCATTGTAAATATATATGCACCCAACATATGAGCACCCAAATATATAAAGAAAATCTTGGAGGACTTCAAGAAATATATTGACAGCAACACAATTATAGTAGGGGATTTTAACATCCCACTGCCAAAAATGGACAGACTTTCCAAACAAACATCAACAAAGATATTGTGGCATTGAACAATGTCCTACATCAAATGGACTTAACTGATATATATAGAGCATTTCATTCCAAAGAAGCAAAATACACATTCTTTTCAAATGTACATGGAACATTTTTAAAGATAGATCACAAGCTAGGACACGAAACAAGCCTTAACAAATTCAAGAAAACTGAAATCATATCAAGCATTTTCACTGACCACGAGGGACTGAAACTAGAAGCTAACCTCAAGGAAAAAGACGAAAAACACTAAAACTCATGGAGATTGAAAAGCATGTTATTTAACAATGAACAGGTCAAGAATGAGATTAGGAAAGAAATAAAAAATTTTCTGAAAACAAATTAAATGAACTCACAACAATCCAAAACTTATGGGACACAGCAAAGGCAATCCTGAGAGGGAAGTTCATAGTGATACAAGCCTACCTAAAAAAGACAGAAACATTTCAAACAAACAACCTAACCCTACAAGAACTCAAGGAACAAAAAAAAAAAAAAAAAAAAAAAAAAAGAAAAGATCCCCAGAGCAAGTAGAAGGAAGGAAATAACCAAGATCACAGCAGAATTAAATAATATAGAGACTAAAAGCACAATTCTAAAGATCAATGAATTCAGGAGCTGGTTCTTTGAAAAGATAAACCAAGTCTTTAAGCAGGCTCATCAAACAGAGAGAGAGAGAGAGAGAGAGAGAGAGAGAGAGAGAGAGAGAGAGAGAGAGAACCCAAATAAACACAATCAGAAATGAAAAAGGAGAGATTACAACTGATACCACAGAAATACAAAGAATTGTAAGAAATTAGTATGAGGAACTATATGCCAAGAAATTTTAAAACCTAGGTGAAATTTACATATTTCTAGAAAAATATAATCTTTCAAATCTCTATGAAACAGAAGCACAAAGTCTGAATAGACCAATAACACCTGATGAAATTGAAATGGTAATCTGAAACCTTCCAACACACAAAGCCCTGGACCAGATAGTTTCACAGAATTTTTTAAGGGAGAGTTAACCCCCATCCTCCACAGATTATTTTAAAAAATCCAAGAAGGCGGAAGACTCCTAAATTCTCTTTATGAAGCCAGCATCATCCTAACCCCCAAACCAGATAAAGACATAGCAAAGAAAGAAAACTTCAGGCCAATATTGCTGATGAACATAGATGCTAAAATCCTCAACAAAATATTGGCAAATCACATCCAGCAATACATTAAAAAGATCATACATCATGACCAAGTGGGATTCATCCCTGGGATGCAAGGATGGTTCAATATTTGCAAATCAGTAAATGTAATACATCACATAAACAAAAGCAAATACAAAAATCACATGATCATACCAATAGATGTGGAAAAAGCATTTGATAAGGTACAACACCCATTTATAATTAAAAAAACACTCAGCAAAGTGGGAATAGAGGGAGCATTCCTCAACATAATAAAATCCATATACAAAAGACATACAGCCAACATCATACTCAAAGGACAAAAACTTAGAGCTTTTCCACTAAGATCAGGAACAAGATAAGAATGCCTGCTTTCACCACTCCTATTCAACCTAGCACTGGAAGTCCTAGCCACAGCAATCAGACAAGAAAGAGAAATAAAAGGCATCCAAATTGGAAAGAAAGAAACAAAACCCTCACTGTTTACAGATGACATGATAGTGTACATAGAAAATCTTATAGACTCCACCAAAAAACTACTTGACCTAAAGAATGAATTTGGCAAAACTGTGGGTTATAAAGTCAATTCTCAGAAGTCAAAGGCATTTGTGTACACCAACAATGAAACATCAGAAATAGAAATCAGGAAAAAAAATCCCATTTGATATAGCAACAAGAAAAATAAAGTACTAGGAATAAACCTAGCCAAGGAGGTAAAAGACCTGTACTCAGAAAACTACACAACACTGAAGAAAGAAATTAAGGAAGTCACAAACAAATGGAAGCATGTACCATGCTCATGGATTGGAAGAATTAATCATCAAAATGTCCATACTATGCAAAGTGATTTATAGATTCAATGCAATCCCTATTAAAGTACCCATGACATATTTCACAGATATAGAACAAACATTTCAAAAATTTATATGGAACCATAAATGACCTCGAATAGCTGCAGCTATTTTGAGAAAGAAGAGCAAAGTAGGAGGGATCACAATTCCTGACACTAAACTGTATTACAAGGCCACTGTAATCAAAACAGCCTGGTACTGGCATAAAAACAGGCACATGGACCAGTGGAATAGAACAGAGCATCCAGAAATAAACCCAATTCTCTACAGTCAATTAATATTTGACAAAGGAGGCAGAAGTATACAATGGAGCTAAAATAACCTCTTCAACAACTGGTGTTGGGAGATCTGAACAGCTACATACAAAAAAAATGAAACTCAATCACCAACTTACACCATACACAAAATAAATTCAACGTGGATTAAAAAAGTGAAATATAAGTTGTAACACCATAAAAGTCCTACAGGAAAACATTGGCAGGAAAATCTCAGACATTCCACACAGCAACATCTTCATAGATATATCTCCTAAATCAAGGGACATAAAAGAAAGAATAAACAAATGGGACCTCATCAAATTAAAAAGTTTCTGCATGACTAAAGAAAATAGCATTAAAATGAAAAGAGAACCAACTGTATGGGAAAACACATTTGCCAATGACCTCTTGGACAAGGGCTTGATCTCCAAAATATATAAAGAAATCACATGATGACTCCACTCCAGGAAGACAAAAAACCCAATTATAAAATGGGCAAAAGACTTGAACAAACACTTCTCCAAGAAGGACATACAGAGGGCCCAGAGACACATGAAAAGATGCTCAGCATCACTAGCCATTGGAGAGATGCAAATTAAAACCACGATGAGATACCACTTCACAACTGTCAGAATGGCCATCATAAACAAATCAACAAATAACAAGTGTTGGAGAGAATGTGGAGAAAAGGGAACCCTAGTGCACTGTTGGTGGGAATGCAGGCTGGTGCAGCCACTGTGGAGAACAGTGTGGAATTTCCTCAGAAAACTAAAAATGGAACTGCCTTTTGATCCAGCAATTCCACTGCTAAGATTATATCCTGAGAGCCCTGAAATACCAATCTAAAAGAATCTGTACACCCCAATGTTCATAGCAGCACAATTTTGCAATAGCCAAGTGCTGGAAGCAACCTAAGCACCCATCAGGAAATGAGTGGATCAAAAACTATGGTACATTTACACAATGGAATACTATGCAGCAAAGAGAAAGGAGGAGCTCCTACCCTTTGCAACAGCATGGATGGAACTGAAGAGCATTATGCTAAGTGAAATAAGCCAGGCAGTGAGGGTCAAATATCATATGATCTCACCTTTAACTTGAACATACTCAACAAAAGAAAAAAGCAAACAAAATATAACCAGAGTCATTAAAATTAAGAACAATGTAACAATAACCAGAGGGGATGGGGGAAGGGACAATGGGGAAAGGGTTTTCAGGAACTACTGTAAAGGACATATGGACAAAACCAAGGGGGAGAGTGGAAGCAAGTTTGGCTGGGGTGGGGAGGAGCGGTGGGGGACAAATGCACACAACTGTAGTTGAACAACAATAAAATAATTTTTATAAAACAAATAAAATATAAATATGTTTTATTAAGATTTTTTAATGCTACTGTCTTAAGTTTGTACAATATTCAAGAATTTAAGAAAATCTCCAGTAAATTAGCTCCTTGTGGTGTTACAGAAATTTCAATTTAAAAAAAAAAGATGAGATTATACTGGAATAGAGTGGGCCCTTAATCCAATATGTCAGGTTTCCTTGTAAGATGAGAAGAGACACAGAGTCACATAGGAGAGAGAATGCAAGGTATGAAGAAGGCAGAGATTAGAGTAGTACAGCTGCAAGCCAAGGAATGCCAAGGATGGCTGGCAACACCAGAAGCTAAGAGAAATTCCTGGACAGAATGTCTACTAGAGCATTCAGAAAGAGCATGACCTTACAGCAGCTGGCACCTTGATTGAGAACTTCTAGACTCCAGAACTATGAGAGAACTATTTCTTCTATTTTAAGCCACCCAGTTTGTAGTTATTTGCTACAGTAGGAAACTAATACAGAAGAAAACAGATGGCACACTCAAATGGGGGAAATGAGAAGAGTTTATAGGAACCATAAGCAAGAGTGTGGGTGAAACTTATGGTATCAACACATGAAGATGAGCACCCAGATCTAAGTAAAGACCTTACCAATGTGATACTTAGGGGGCAAAGTGAGACAGCAGTCCCTAAAACTAGGAGAGAACTGCTAAGGTGTAGGAGAGAGCTGTGTTCCTTGATGGAGGTGCACAGCTAACCCGACAAGAGAGTGAAGACCCTTACCTCTCTCTCCTCCTGTTTCCATTGGCTGAACCCAACCAGAAGCCAGAGCAAGGGCACTATTGATGTGATTCCAACAGACCAGCCTCCTGGGGCAGAGAGCAAAGTGGAAATGGATGGAAAGGGAAATTTAATGGGCCTCTGGAAACTAAACCTAGAAAAAAAAAAAAAAAACAGGGAATGTGGTTTCAGCTACAACCTTCTGAGAGAACCAGTCAATACATTGGATGCTTTTTCTGAAAGGTAAGGCACCTAGGAGACAGAACCAATTAAGATGACAGATGGGAACTTGGCCACATTTCAATGTATCTACTTATATAGAACTCTTCAAATTATAGCAGTTCCTGATACTCTAAACTGCCAAGAGTGGAGGGAGGGATGCTGAGATGAACAGAGCATTAAAAACAGAGCTCTCATCAAGGATGACTTTGATATTAGAGCCTTTCTCCTGCTCCTTTCCATTACACCTCATAAAACATGTGTTTTTCTGGAGAAATGTGTTGATAAGGTTTTCTTACTCCTGCAAATCAGATGATGTTAAACTAGCTTCTTGTTTTCCCACATTAGCATACTTCTTAAGGAGCCATAAGAATTTGGAGGAAGAAGGTTGGGCTTAGAGATCATGCCTCAGACCCCACTTGGCTGCTCCAAACATCCATGCATGCCTTGCCTGAGTTTTGTTCCTGCTTCTGGAGAAGGTTGCATGCTTGTTCTCAACAATTCAGAACTCCATTTGAATTTTAGATTTAGGCTTTAAAAAATGCTAGTATATTATCATGGAAATCATTCAGGTGCTTTTGTACTTTTACAGCATAAAAGGCAAGTCTTCTAATATCCTAATAAAATTATGAGAATTGAAAAAATATGCCTTAAAATAGAGCAAATAACCAAGTTATAGTTAAACCTCTTAAGATTGCTATGTCTTCTGTCAGTTTTAGTCTGTGACCCAACCATTTCCAAGGATGGAGGACTCAGAATTATCATATTTCTGATGCAGAACAAAACCATCCATTACGATCCCTTTCCTGAATAAGTAGGGCTTTTATTCTCATTTAACTGTAAAAATGATAAAGTAGCGGCCTCCACGGGGAATGTAAAATGTTTTTCAATTAAAAGATACATTTGAAGGATAGGATTTTATTTGTAGATGATTACAATCATATTAGTCAAATTAATGAATCTATGCTGGATTGGTCTCCAATAAATCATATTTTCTTTCTTTAAAGTTTTCATTTATTTATTTTTAGAGAGATGAGAAGGGAGGGAGAAAGAAAAGGAGAGGAACATCGATGTGTGAGAGGTACATAGACTGGTTGTCTCTCACAGTCTGCAATCCAGCCATGGGCCCCAACCAGGAATCAAACTGATGACCTTTCTGTTCACAGGCTGGCACTCAATCCACTGAGCCACATCTGCCAGGGCCATATTTTCGTATTTTAAGAATTCTCCAAACCTTCCTCACCATACAGATTTGCACATATTAAAATGGTTAGATGTGGGGTTTTTCCAACAAAATGAGATGAAAGATCACTATTATAAAAAAGAAATAATGATAATCATTACAATTACTAACAATTATTGAGCTTTTACCATGCCTGAATAACATGCATGAACTCATTTCATGTCATGACAGCCCTGTGGGGTATGTTCTGTAATTACTCATTTTGCAGATGAAGCCTAGATTCTAAGTGAAAAGCCATGCTTGTCCACTATGCTTTTCCTCCTCCAGGTTTAAGAGGGCTTTCACTCAATTTATTTAAAACTAAATCCAAGATTTGATTTTAAAACGAGCTGTAGTTCAAATATAAATTGAAGAACCTGGATTATAATGTTGATCATGAGAATAGAAAAGGGGAACATTTAACAGTGAAGTTATATGTTCTCCCTAAATTGATGCGAAAAAGTAACACACTCCATATAAAAATCCAAGTTTTTGTTTGTTTGATTGGCTGACTTGAAGAACTAGATAAAGTAATTCTAAAGTTTGACAAGCAAACATGCAAGAATACCAATAAAACTCTAAATAAGAAGACCATTGAGGAAACTCTACCTTAAGAGATTTTGTCAATTGGGAAGATAGTCTGGCTGAGTTACACGATGCTGGTAGAAGACATGAGGTGTTGGATACAGTCAAACTCAGACATCTGGCCTAGCCAAGTTATACATAAAATTAGCCATCACATTCCTCAAACTTCCATTCAATGATTTTAGCACTCACTGATAATTTTACCTTTAATCAATCACTACTATGATGGATAAAAATGGCAATATTCTCACTTTATTATTACATCCATATTTATTAGCTCTTTAAAAAGTTAGAAAATTGCAAATAAAGCTAAGTTCTCCAACTGTTTCTGAGAAGTATAGTATATATACTTACTTTAATGCATACAGTTCCACATAGTTTCTTTCTTTCTTTTCCTTGGTATTTAAATCTTTGCCTCATTTAGAACTTATTCTGAGTACATTGTGCCATACGGAGCCAACTTAATTTTTTCCCCCAGATAACTACCCTACCTTCCTAACCTTTTTTGTTGAAAAGTCCATTTTTTCCAATGATTTAAGACACTTCTATCAAATTCTAATTCCCATTTAATTTGAGCCTGTTTTGATCTTTGTGCTCCATTTCACTCTAAATGTCACTGGAAGGTATTTTTTAGATGCAATTAATATGTAAGTCAGTAGATTTTGAGGAAAGGAGTTTAACCTCCACAATGTGAGTTTGCTCCATCCAACCTGACAACAGGCAGTTGAAGGCTTTAAGAGAAACAGACTGAGGTCCCCCATGGAAGTGAAAATTCTGACTCTTATCTGCAGACTTTGGAGTTGACAGCTTCCACAATTGTGTGAGCCAATTTCTTAAATCAATTAATCTCAATATTTCTCTATCCATATAGATATGTCTATATATCTACATATATTTTTCTTTGCTTGTTTGTTTCTCTAGAGAACCCTGACTAATACAATGGATTACAGGTTATTACATATGTCAAAATATACCCTCACAATTAATTTATTAATTGCAAAGGGAAAAAAGGAACTTTGCGGTTGAGACCTAGACAGTATTACTTTCACTGAGATGTCACCAATAATGGGATGAACCAACTTCACATGCTCCCTAATGTGCTGTGCTAAGAAGGATCCAAAATCATCAATGAGAAATACTGCTGAAAATAAAAAACTCAACTCTAATCAAGAAGAAAGCTGACTGTAATCATGAGGAAAGAATCAAGGTAAAATGGAATAACAATCTACAAAACAAATGACCTGTACTCTTCAAAAAGCCAATGTCATTGGAGAACAACAACAAAAAATAAGCCTGAAAAAATGGTCCTAATTAAAGGAAAGTTCCAGTCAAGATGGTGGCTAGGCAGACATGGCTCACCTCTTCACACAACCACATCAAAATTAAAACTAAGATATAGAACAACCATCACTCACAATGATCAAAAATCAAGTTGAGTGGAAGTCTGATAACTATAGAATTAAAGAAACCACATCCATCCAGACTGTTATGAGGGGTGCAATGCAGAATAGGCTGGTCCCTCACCCACATGTGGTGCACAAAAATTGATGAGGGATATATTGAAAATGAGGAGTCCCAGACCCACACCAGTCCCAACAGTGTCAGGAAGATAATTCCCCACAACTTCTGGCTGCAAAAACCAGGGGACACTGAGTCAGTGGAAGAAACTTCTGGAGCACCAAGCAGTTCCTCTTAAAGAACTCACACACAGTCTCACTTACTCAGATCCCACTGCCTTTGAGCTCCAGAACTGGGGTAGCAGTTGAAAGGCACCAGTGGCATACAGGGAGAAACTGAAGATCTGGCATCTGTGTGAGCAGAGGCCATTGTCCCTTTTCTAAACTCTCCCATCACAGAGCCTGCAAGTGGCGCCATATCTGAGTCTTCATCAACCTGGCTAACACTGTTTGATCCACCTTGGAGATCCCTAGAGACTCTGCCCCACCCAGATTACGGGCTCACCTAAGCTGCTTTTCCATATAAATTGCTGGTTTTGGCTCATGCTTCAGATATCTGGCCTAGCCAAGTTATCTGGCTAGGCCCAGCACTAGCAGGAGCCATCCTAGTTTCACAGCTTGGTGTTCTCTGGGAATATCCAAACCAAACACAAGTAGCAGCCATCTCAGATTGCTTTATAGCTCAGGAATGGTACCCCGGGCAAAACACATGGGGGCTGACCTTGGCCTACACCACCCAGGAAACCCCAGGGCCAGCATACCCAGTGGACAGCTACAGACAACACTGGAGAAGCACAATCCTGTTGCTGCACAGTTGATCCACCACAGAGGTCAGAGGTTAGTCATCAGTGGTCACAGCCAATCCTTGCAGCTGGCTGAACTAGGCAAATCCCTCCCATCGATCTGCCAACAGCAGCAAGACTCAACTAGGAGAAGAGGATATACTCAGCCTACATCAACAGTGCACCTCAAGTACTCAGCTTGCATGATAGGGGAGGCTGTGCCACTGGATCATACCATCTACTACATTAGGCCACACAACCAAGACACAGACTCAAAGCAGCTCTACTTAATAGATAGAAACAAACACAGAGAGGCTGGCAAAATGAGGATACAGAGAAGATGGCCAAAATGAAAGAACAGATCAAAACTCCAGAAAGAGAGTTAAACAAAATGGACATACGCAAACTATCGGATGCAGAGTTCAAAACATTGTTTATAAGGATGCTCAAGGAACTTAGTGAGGACCTCAGAAGCATAAAAAAGATCCAGTCAGAAACTATTTGGAGCAAAGAACAATTTACAAGGAAACAACAGTAAAGTAGATGAAGCTGAGGATTAAATCAATATTTGGAATATAAGGAAACAAGAAAAAAAAACAATCAGAACAAGAAGAAAAAAATACAAAATAATGAGGGTAGTATAAGCAGCCTCTGGGACAACTTCAAGAGGTCCAACATTCACATCTAAGGAGTGCCAGAAGAAGAAAAGAAAGAGCAAGAAATTGGAAATCTTTTGAAAAAATAATGAAAGGAAACTTTCCTAATTTGGCAAAGGAAATAGACACTCAAGTCCAGGAAGCACAGAGAGTCCCAAACAAGATAGATATAAAGAGGCCCTCTTTAAGAGGCCCACATTATAATTAAAATTCCAAAGGTTAAAGATAAAGAGAGAATATTAAAAGCAGCAAGAAAAAAGAAGTTAGTTACCAACAGGGAGTTTCCATAAGACTATCAGCTGACTTCTCAAAAGAAACTTTGCAGGCTAGAAGGGATTGGCAAGAAATATTCAAACATGAGAAGCAGAGACCTACAAAGATTGCTCTACCCAGAAAAGCTATCATTTAGAACCAAAGGACAGATAAAGAGCTTCCCAGATAAGAAAATACTAAAGGAGTACATCACCACCAAACTATTAACAAAAAGAAGATGATCAAAACTATGAACAATAAAATGACAAAAATACATATGTATCAGGAATTGATTCTAAAAAAACAAAATAAGCAAACAAGGAGAACAGAGACAGACTCATATATATGGAGAGCATTTTGATATTTGCCAAATGGGAGGGTTGTCTTTCAGCCCTTTAAGGCCAGGCAGCTTCACACAGAATTCAGAGTGATGTAAGAAAATTCATGGAGCCATTGGGATGTCTGACGTGACTTAATTCTGGGGTGGGGCACACATGCCACAGGCCATGAATTGCACTGCCTTGTGGGAAGTCTCGACTCCCTTATATACTAAATGCACACGAAGCTAACAGGATGCCAAAATATTATATAAGAGAGTGTGATTCTCCACATGTAGGCCCGTACTTTTATATATTAATAGTACTAAGTCAGCATTGCCCAGACATCCAGGTAAGGGAGCCTGACTGACTCCATTTTCCCTACAATCTACCCCTTCAGGGTTCCTCATTATACAATCTATGAGAGAGTCTTCCCCGAGGGTCCCTTGGCAATGAGGGTAGAACCCTGCACCCATATGCCACACAGTACTACAAACTGCAACAGCATGCAAAGAAAACACAAGCACTGCTGCCCAAGACAGCAAGGACCCACCCACCATTCAGTGGTTAAGTATGCCCACCAATCCTTCAAGGGGTGGACTGTTAGGTACTCAATAGCCTGGATCTCAGAAGCTAATGCCTGTAGAGCTTGACTAACTTTGTGATGGACATCTGAAATGTACACACAGCATTTGGCCCCAACTAGAGCACATACTGCACTGATGCAGACACCAGCTAGCAGTGTCCGTGTCATTATGGATGAAATAAAACATACACACAGACTACTGAGTCTGGTGGAGAAAAAGGACGACAGCATGGCTTTTCTCTCAAGGGGAGCAAAAGCCGAATCCTCGGCCATGACAGGCCTTTATTCTATATCTCCTCACATTACAAGATGGCCCTCACTCACTATGTCCCGGTTACAACAAAAGGAGCCAATGCCCAATCACATCACAGAAGAAGGATATTAGCAAATGAAAAGGCAAAAGTGGTTAAGCCTGTTACACTGGTCCCTGCAAGGTTTAGCACTTGCAGGGTGAGGGAGTTTTCAGCAAAAGGCAAGCCTCAGAGCAGCTTAGGTATATTGCAAATCTGATTACCCACGAGAGAACCTATCTGTGGGTGTGGGTCCTGTGCATCCGCGAGTGGGAGCTGGGCCCACACCACACAGAAAGGTCTGCCACACTGCACATTGTGATACAGTGAGCATATCTAAGGCCATATGATTTTGTAAGACTACTTTTCTCAATTGTTACACTTCCTCATTTAAGAAGCTCAAAGAATCATGTGTTGCATTAAATGCATGAGCAGTGTGCAAAGCTAAAATGGTTATGTCAGCCTCAGTGACTATAGAAGCAGGTTGAGGAGAAAAAAATGGCTAATGGGTAGTACCACCAGGGGTACGCTTTACCCGGTATTGTACTTTAAACACTTCCCAATTGGTTGGCCAGATTGCAAGAGTTTTCTGAACTCAAGCAGGCAAATAGGGCTACCCCCATGTACAATGGCCCATCCAATTCCTGAGTAATTAAGGCCACCCATGTGAGTCACACACCCAGAGGACCCCAGTGGGAATTGCAGCTGACACATTATTCTGAACCTCCAAGGAATGCTTCAGAGTATGAATCTGACACAGACCTATCAAAGTCCTACCCACTTGTACTTGTCCTTTGAGTTTCTCAGCACAAAGGAGAGGTGGTCAAGCCAGCTCCACAGTCTCAGCCACAAACCACCCCAAGTCATCCCATATGGAGCAGCCAACTAACAACCTGGGCCAGTTATACTGTTGCTTCACCCCAGCATAGATGTTGGTCCAAGTCATGTTCCTTAAGGGATGTTCACTGTTCCACTGGTGCTCTAACCAAGTCCAATTTGAGACAGTAGATGGAGAGATGCACCATGGGAGGCCAGCAGATGTGCTCAGGGGGATTTCAGTGCAGATCCAGCACACTGAATTGGTTAGCCACTGAGGCATAGGTATGTATCCAGGCACTAAGGTGTTCATTTGTATCCTAGGGACAAAAGGACAGAGCAGTTATAGGTACCAACAATGGCAGATCATGACTCTCAGGCAATATATAGGCAAGTTTCTGGTCAGCTGATAAGACAATGACTGGCAGAGAGGGCCTTCCTGGGCACGAATAACATAACTTGTGTACTTCAACTGGGATAACAACAGTGGAGAACTCATAATGGGCCATAGGGATATCACAAAGGAGCATTTCATCTCTGCTGGTCCTGAGTATGTTACCTGCAAGATTAGGGGTGATGTCTTGATCACCCAGGGCATTATTTGCAATTTCCTTTCCTCCCCTTTCCCCAAGAGGCAACAAGAGCCACCCAATGCATGTGGGGGGACCTTTATCTTCCAAGTCCATGCCCAAGTGGCCTTTTGTCCATGCTCCAGGCCCTCAGGTGCAGGCAACAGAATGTTTCCTTATTTTCCCATGCCTGGTTTCAGCAAAGCATCCTTATTCTGTACCTACCACTGGATTGGAGCAGCAGTCCAGTACAGCAGTGCTTCTGCCAGAGCTGGGCACCACCTCTGACTCCTCTCATTCAGAGTTCAGAGTACAGTCCATAAGCATTCATCCAGCTCCCCAACATCAGGGTGGCAGCTGTGGCCCATGGCCCTGCTTTAAGAGATCATTGTACCATTCAATCATCCCAGAAGCTTGGGGGTGACAGGCCACATGGAACTTCTAGTCAATCTGCACGTCTCATGCCCATTGTTGCACCAAGGACCCTGTAAAACGCATCCCCTGATCACTTTCAATGATCAAATGTCCACAATAAGCAACGCATAAACACGCTAGCACTGCAATTACCACTTTTTGATCCAGGTGGCATGCAGGGTATGTGCTAAAAGTCCAGTAGCCATGTCCACACATGTGATTGCATACCTATACCCCTCTGAACTAGGTAGGGGCTCGATCACATCCACCCACCACCAGGTCAGTGGTGTTCATCCCCACACTACCTGCCTGGTAATTCCCACAGGCCTCTGGGGATGCTTTCAAAACAGACAACACAGGTCTTACAAGCCCCTACCTCCGCTTAGGTGACAGGTGACCCCCAAGCTTTTATAGTAGACCACATCATTTTCTGTCCAGCATGTAACAGGTGACAGTGTAGCCACTGGGCTACTTCTCTTCCTGATGGGCCCATGGGCACCATTTCCAGCCATCAAAGATTACCTAAAATGTCAGCCTCATCATTCCAGAGGGAGGCAAGGGGTGCATCTCCAGTCACATGATACACAGTGATTTGCTTCTGGTGGCCTAATTCCCAGAGGTGTTACCACAAGGCCTGTCCCCATAATGGTCTATATATAACCATCCATTTATTTATATGCCATGTAGAGATCCATAATGTTAGCCCCCAGTACACTGCCCAACTATCTGTGCAAATAGGGGCTGTGCTCCATTGGCAGCCATGAGCCACACATGTCACAATTCTGCCCATTGGCTACTCTGACCCATGCCAGTGTCAAACCAGGTTGTATCTGTTTCTGAATGGCCACAGCAGTCCACATGGCAGGCTGGCCCCTGGTGGACCCATCAGTACACCATGCATCTGAGGGAATAGGTGTCCGCCCTTCATGGAAGGGGCAAGCTTCTGGTTCTTCTCTTGTGGCAGGGGCAGTAGATTGTTCATCTACATAGGTAACAGGGCCCAAAATTTTCTGCAACTCAGCCCATAGAGGGCTAGTAGAAAGAGTACTTCTTTGTTGCAGATAAGCCCACCACTTAGCCAGTGTGGGCATCTGAGCTGTCCCACCATGAGGTTGGCCATCTAGTCTTAGAAACACTCTGCAATGGGGTAAGTGGTCCTTACTGTCACGGGGCAGTTCCTGTTGCAGCCTCCATGGCCAACAGGGCAGCATATACCACTACCCATCAATTTCCAATTAGGGAGTACTGCACCTCTGCTCCTTTCCATAGTTGGGACCAGAATTCTGAGGGTTGATGTAGCCATTCTGATTGCTGCAAAGTCCCCACCCAAAGCCTTCTTGTGTCACATGCACAACAAGCTCACAGGGTCTAGCAGGAGCCAGAGCATGCAAGGCCTGTGCACATTAAATGATGTGCTTCACTCCTTGAAACGCTTGTTCCAAGGTCAGGGTCCAGTCCCAGCTCACTCCCTTTTTTGCCAAGGCATACAAGGGGTGAACAACCTGAGCAAGGTGAGGCACAAACACTCTCCAGTACCCAAGCAGGTTCAAAAACTTTTGGAGCTGCTTCACAGTGGTAGGGGTAGGATATGCTTGAATTTATCTATCACAGCATCAGGAATTACTTTTGTCTTATCCAACCACACAACCCCCAAGAATTTGACAGACAATCCAGGCCTGTGCAGGTTATCCTCGCTGACTGCCCAACCACACGACTTCAGGTATGACAATACTTGAGGCACTGCCTTCTCTAACTCTGTAAGAGAATCACTGGTTAGCAAAAAGTCATCAGTGTAGTGAAAAAGGCACACTTCAGCAGGCCAGGAACACTTAGCCAGGTCATCCACCACAAGCCTGTGACAGATAGTCAAGCTATGCAAATACCCTTGACAGAGCACCATAAAGGTCCATTGTCAGCCTTCCCATGTGAAGACAAACTGATCTTTACTCTCCAGAGCAATATCAATGGAGAAAAAAGCATTTTCCAGATCAGCCACAAAATAGTATGTTCCCAGCTCGTTGGTTACCCAGTCCATCAAGTCAACCCCTGAAGGGACCGCTGCATGTATTGGGGGAATGACCTTATTGAGCTCCTAGTAATCTACTGTCATTCTTCAGGTACCATCCAGCTTCTGCACTGGCCACATGAGAGAGTTGAAGGGACTGTGAGTGGCCCTAATTATCCCTACCTTTTCCAACTCTCCTATAGTAGCTGTGATCTCCTCATGGCCACCGGGCAGCCAGTACTGCTTAACCGCCATCACCCATCATGGGGGCAGCAACAAAATTGGGGGGATGCTCAGCGTGTTCCC
This sequence comes from Anoura caudifer, assembly GCA_004027475.1. NCBI lineage: Eukaryota > Metazoa > Chordata > Mammalia > Chiroptera > Phyllostomidae > Anoura > Anoura caudifer. The sequence continues at coordinate 16,354 of PVKU01006885.1, forward strand.
ACAGAATAGCTTTTACTACTCACACTCTTAAGCAGAACTCTCCTGCAGCACTTTGTAGCCATAACCCTTGGAGCACATCAGTGCTCAGGATATACTCAGGAATGGGGTCACATAATACAGTATATTTAAAGGAAGGGCAGTCACCCAATACCCGGGGAGAGCTGAACAGCCTTCACCTTTACACTATGCCCCCTGTAACCATAAATAGAGGCCTCAGGCCCTAGAAACTTCTCAGGTAGGAGCTTACACTCAGCTCCTGTGTCCACAAGAGCCAAGACCTGCTGGACATTTGCAGGGGACTAAAGGATAGCCAATTTGACATGCAACCTCTGGTCCCCACCTGTCCCCTGTAGACAGATTCCTGGCCTGCCCCCTATTCAAATGTCCAAAGGATATCTCCTCACTCTTCTTGGGAAGTTGGCACAGCCAGGTGGTCTTCTAGCCAGATAGGATGGGCCTCTCGGGTTGCATCCCTAGGTTTCCTCCTCATTACCTTCTTCTTCTGGGGCCACAGGAAATGTTGGTCAGCTCCCAGCTGTTTCCAGTTCTAATAGGTAAGTGTTTGGCTACTTATCAATCTTATTTTGATCTACTCAAGGCCTCAGAATGGCTGACCACATCTGGGTCTTTGTTACCCACATGGGGTCGCTCTTTGACTACAAGACAGCTTAAGACACCATCTGCACTCCTTTCTGCTGCCACCAAGTCTCTGCCTCCCCCAGATTTGTTGCCATTATGGTGGCATCGTTAATGCGACACCCAACATATGGGGCCAAGGTAGCCATGATGGATCCAAAAGAGGCAGAAGGGTCATGCTTCAGCACCAGATCCCTCATCCCCGCCCCCACCATAAAGCATTCATCATGGGGGCCATTAGTATTGGTATTGAACATAGCCTGGTGTATGCCCAACGCCTATAGGATCTGCACTAAGTCTGCATAGGACTGTCATTCCCTCAGTGTCTGGCATGTCTCCTGCATCTGCCCAGGCTGTACCAATGGTAGCCATGACCCATTCCAACAGAGAATGAGAACCCTGCACCCTCGCATTTCATCAGCTATTTTGCAGCCACTGTCTCAGGGAGGTGTGAGTCATGATGGAAGCTAACCCTTGCATCTCATTATAGTGCACACAATACTATCCACCCCTAAATCCCAAATGCAGAGGAGCCACACTGCTAAGGGCTCCATGGCCCACTGCCAAAACTGCCTTCCCAGATCAACTAGTTTGGCATGCATATAGGGAAAATTGATGGTGTGCTCGACCATCTCGGCAGGCCAAGCTGGATTCCCCCCTGGTGCCATGGCCACCACTACTTCATCTTTTGTATCACTACCAGGTGGACCTCCATGTAACTCGGTTCCCCCTCCTCTCACTCTTCCAACTCATCTGCTACAACTGGGGAGGGGGGATCCTGCAGCTCTGCTGTTCAGAGGTCTTCCTCCAGGGCTTCCTCTCTTCCTTGGAGTTGAGTTCACATACTTTCACTGCATTGGGAAATGCAGTCTTCATCTCAGCTCACAAAGCTGAAAGAAATATCCAGCCATGGCCCCACAGCTGCCCAGGCACTCAGCTTCTCCAGGGTCTCCCCTACCACCCACAAGGCCTTCTCTACTGTGTCGGGGGCACCACTAACACCAGGCCAGTTCTGGTGGTGAGCCCAAGCCACCAGGAGACTTGCCACTGGATACTGCATGCTGGTGGCAGGCCACCCCTCCAAGGCCCCCTCCAGGGGTGCTGATGGCTCCTCCATACCATACTGCAATAAATCCTGCCAACTATGCCAAATGTCTTGCAGCCATTCAAGGCCAGGCAGTTTCACATGGGATTCAGAGAGATGGAAGAAAATTCACAGAGCTGTTGGGATGTCTGACATGCCTTTATGCATGCCACAAGCTGTGTGTCTCTTTATGGGAATCCTGATTCCCTTATACACTAAATGCACACAGAGCAGCAGGGTGCCAAAACATTATGTAACAGAGGGGGACTGTGTGCATGCAGGCTCATGATCAAGGTTATATGAATACTGCTAAGTCAGAGTTGCCTGGACATCCAGGTGAGAGAGACTGACTGACATCATTTACCCTACAAATATCATTTAGAACCAAAGGGCACATAAAAAGCTTCTTAGACAAGAAAAATCTGAAGGAGTTCATCATCACCAAACCACTATTATATGAGATGTTAAAGGAACTTATTTAAGAAAAAGAAGAAGATTAAAACTACGAACAATAACAATAAATAAAAAATCTATCAACAATGGAATCTAAAAAACAAACTAAGCAAACAAGAATACAGAATCATGGACATGTAGACTGTTTTGATGGTTGCCAGATGGGAGTGGAGTGTGGGGGAATGAGTGAAGTGGTGAGTGGATTAAGAAGTACAAATAGTTTGTTACAGAATAGCCATGGGAATGTGAAGTATAGTATAGGAAATGGAGTACTCAAAGAACTCACACACATGATCCACGGACATGAACATAGCAGGGTATGACCTGAGGGGGGGAGGAGACTGGGGGGAGGAGAACTGAGAGGGAAAAATCAAGACCATTGTAGTAGCATAATCAATAAAAATAAAAAGCTTCCAACACACACACAGGGAAGAAAAGAAGTGAAAATGAAGAACCATGACAACTAATATAAAGTGTAATCTGAATTATACCCTGGATCAGAAAATAAACACAATAAAGGATTTACTGGACAACTGTTTAGATAATAAAGTGGTATTATTATGAAATCTCCTGACATTGATTAATTGTACATAGGTAAAGAATGTCTTTGTTTTATGAGAGAAAGGGGAGAAAGAAGACAAAATGACAACAAGAAAACAAATGTGTGAAATGGCTAAAATTGCTGATGGGTACATGGGGTTCACTGTATTATTTTTGTAAGTTTCTGATTGATGAGGACACTGGCCAGCAGTTTCCACATCATTATGAATGAATTAAAACATACACACAGACTACCGAGTCCAATGGAGAAATAAGGACAACAACATGGCTTTTCTCTCAAGGGGAGCAAAAACCACTGCCTCCGCCATGACAGGCCTTTATTCTAAATTTCTCCTCACATTACAAGATGGTTCTTCTTCACTATCCCCAGGTTACCACAAAGGAGCCAATGCCCTTCATTACATCACAGAAGAAAGACATTAACAAATGAACAGGCAGCGGTTACACTGGTCCCTGCAAGGTACTTGCAGGGTGAGGGAGTTTTAGCAAAGAGCAAGCATCAAAACAGCCTAGGTATATTGCAAATCTGATTACCCACAAGAGAAGCTATCTGTGGGCGTGGGTCCTGTGCATCTCCAAGTGCGAGCTGGATCCACACCACACAGAAGGGTCTGCCACACCTGATATCTGAGGTTTTTTCAGAATAAAAGTTTAAATTAAAAAAACATAAGCATTGTGAAATTTCAAATCAAATATTAACAAACCTGCTTTGAAAAGGGCAGACATTGAAGGATTTCCAATTCATTTAATTATATGGCAAATTTTCTTGAGCATCCACTCCACTATTCTAGGCATTCAATAAAGATGAAGTAAGATAGTGTAACAATGACCTGTCCACTTACCCTCCTGCAGCTATCTGATGCAAGTTCTCCTGGGGTCCCCAGTCCCTATTTATTGATATAATCAGTATCAATTCAAGGACAGGGATTAGGTGGCTTGGTATAAGAGCTATATTTTTAAATGCCTGAACTTGTGATATGTTCTTCTTCCCTTACCTGTTGATTCCCAAGATTTCTTGAATTCCAGTCCATTTTGTCTTAAAGCTCTGATCAAGCACATTTCTCTACTTCACCATATGGCAGCTTTGCCATTGTTACAAGGTTTCAGCCCATGCAATTCAGAGGCACACACAGCACATCCTAGAGAGTTTGGCCTCAGCTCAGGAAGGGACAGGCAGTGAAAGGGACACAGGGTTAAGCTCTGGGAGATAGAACCTCTTGTCAGAGAACCTGACATTGGGCAATAGGGGTGTAGCCACAAGCTCAGGGTTTCAAGGGTAAGCATTGGGGGCCCTTCAGATCTTAGGGGACACCATAAGATCCCAGTCCTGGAGGAACCGAGGCCACTGGACAGAAGAACTTGGAACAGGAGTGGAGACAAAATGAAAATGCAGGTGTTAAAATGCTCCTACTGAACAGTGCACTGGTCTGAAAAACAGAATGCAGGTGTCCCTTCCTTGAGAAGGATGAGGGTATCCATGTAGGATCTGCTTCAAGACTAATATTATCATAAGCTCTTGAGCTCACAACTTCTTCACCTATTTTGGTTATCCTTTGACCTTTGCCTTCATTGTTATTCACTCACCCCTAACCCATGCCACTCCAACTCAATTTTCCCATAGACCAGTCGTTTAGAACTGTGTGGGCTCAGCTTAAGTAAGGGTATCCTCTGGGACTACAGATGCATTGAATGTTTCTTTTGGCTGAATGGGAATAGTTGAGGGTTAAAATCAACATCCAGTTGATGTTGAAACCAAATATCAAAGCTTTAACTCATCAAAGACTAAACACATGGGCTACAAAAATAAATCTGGAATGTCATCAAGAATTATTTAATTATGATTACAATGTTATTATTAAAAATTTTAGAAGTCAATTTTTAAATGTGACATTTTAACATAGAGACAATAATTTCTCTTGTCCAGATCCTGATGGTGCAGCAGCCCCTCAGCCTTAGCCAGAGAGTCCCAGCCACTTTCAATAGAGGAGAAGACCAACCAGCCATCAGCTGCTGCACTGCCACGATCATTATGATTTCTACAACCACAGCCACAACCACCATCACAGGTGGCCTAACCAATACATACAGCATGGATCCAAGGGCAGCCCCAAGGCCCAGTCAAAGCCACTGAAACATGAGCAGAAACATGCCCTCCATCAGCACCAGGACACATCAAAAGGAAAACAGGCTATGGTGATCTAAATGGTAATGCTGGAGAAAAAGAAATACCTTTCAAGAACCTGGGTTCTTATGTGGCTACCAACCCTATTTCCAGGGTCTTCAATGGCAGCCAACAAGTTGTAACCACTGATCTGAGGCAGACTATAAAAGCCAGCACCCTTGGGAAAGCAGGAATTAAAACCAGGAATTTCATTCAGAAAAACAGTATGGACAAAAAGCAAGAGAAGTCTTATAAAAATAAATCTGGAGACAACCAGTCTGTAGATAAGAGTGATAGTGTAGCAATTCCAAATGGTGTTGTAACAATTAATTCTGGCTATATTACTAATGGTTATATGGCCAAAGGAGCAGGTAATAATGGTAGTGGATCTGAGAGTAAATATACTACTCCTAACAAAAGAAAAACTTGGCACAATAGTGTCAAGGGTTGTGAAAATCTAAATTTTTGCAGTACAAAATAATGCAACAAGAGACCAGTGTCCCAGCATTAAATAGACTTTCAAGCCTGACTACACTGAACAAATGGGAAGAAAGGGAAGTGGAATAGGTTGTTCTAAGCCCTCTGGAAGTATGAACCTGGGCTTGGAGTAACAAGTTGAGGAAAACCTGCAGTGGAAAAATTCTGATATTAAACCCAGAGTGAGCAGCAAAAAGTTTGATGATTAGCCCAAAGGAAAGCATGCTTCTGCTGTTGTCTCCCAAGAGGACTCATGGACCCTATTTAAAACACCCCAAGTTTTTCCAGTGGATAATGGTAGTGCTAAACTAAGTTAAGCAAGCAAAGTTAAGGAAAACCTCAACAAAACTGTATAGAGCTCTTCTGTGTCACCATCCTCTTCATCATCTACTAGGAAAACTCTGCCCCAATCTTCAAATTGATTGTCCCAGGTCCCTATGTCAGTGAGTAAACTGTGTCTGATGGGCCTGTTTTAGGAGGGACAGATGCAAATGTGTATTCTCCAGGGGGTCAGCTAGTTACTGGTAGATGCTGCTGCTAATATACTAACACCCATCTCTTCTGGGACTGATTCAGTTCTCCAGGACGTAAGTCCACCTTCAGCAGCTGTTGAACAAATTAAGGCCAGCCTTTTGATCGATCCTTCAAAAGTGCAAACTATGCTGCTGAGATTAGCACAAGTAGGTCTATCCTTTCAGACAGATCAGCAAAACCTGGAGGATGTCTGCCAGAATCAGTGGGAGTTATCATTTATAAATGAACTCAGTGCTACTCCTGAGACTATCGGGAAGTCATCCCATCATATAGTGATGCAAGTGACATTTCCAGGGAAATAGTCTGTCACTTTGGTTTCACAGGGTACTGAAATGATCCTCTCAGGGAGTGAGCATGCTGTGTTTCCCAAGGTTTATGAGCTGGAGGAACAGACTGGTCCTCAAGTTCCAGGTAGCATTCTAAAATCTGGGACTAGTGAGTGTGGAGCCTTATCCTCGGAACCCAGACATAGCAAACACCCACAATCAAGGTGCTTTAGTGTTTCTCTCAAAGGACTAGGAGGTATATAAGCCAAGTCCTCTGGTGTCTCCTATAAACACTATGTTAGGCTTCACCAAAGAACAGAGATACCAGAGAGGCCTAGAAAAGAATGATAGCCGAGGTTCTTTTGACCTGAGGGCTGCTACTGTATATCACACTAAAGAAAGGAAGTCTGTTTAGAATTTGCAGAGGCAAGATCCCAAAGGATAATCACTTTCAATGAAACCATGGATAGTCCAGATCAGTGAAGGACCAGACTGCCACTTGTAACCTTCATTAGCATTAGAGTCACCACTCATGGAGGACACAAGGTTTTTATCCTACTAGATCCTCAACACAGCAGAGGAACCATAAATAGAACCACAGGATTGTGTGTGTATATGTGTAGTTTTATAGAGAGAGTTATGAAGACAATATGGCGGAAAATAGGTTTATAGCTGTGAGTTTGCAAAACAGTTTATTCTTGTGTTATTATTTGTTCATTGTATTATTTTCATATAAACAACTATATACCTACATTTGACCCACCCTGTATTATACATGTATATATAAAATTATATATGTTTATACACACACACACACATACACGTATATGGTTATTTTTTTAAAGGCACCTGAGCGCTGACTGGTGTGGGTCATATGGTTAGGCATCATCCTGAAAAGCAAAAGTTAACTGGTTTGATTCCTGGGAGCATACAAGAGGCAACAAATGGATGTTTCTCTCCTATTCTTTCTCCCTCTCCTCCCCTCTATCTAAAAATAAATAAATAGGGGCAGGGCCAAGATGGAAGTATAGACAGAAACGCTTTGCTTCCTCAAACCAAAAGAAGGAAACCAACCAATTTAAAAACAAAGAACAACCAGAACTGCCAGAAAAACATTTGCATAGAAGTCCAACATCTAAGGAATTGAAGAAACATTCAACCAGAGGTAGGAGGGGCAAAGACAGGCAGCAGGGTAGAAAGGAAGCAGCAAGGTGGCTGCTGGCAGACCTCACTGGCAACCCCACATTCTCAGGCAGGCAAGCCTGGGGGAAAGCAGAGACAGTCCACAAAACCCAGGGTTTTAGTGTGGACAACTAAGGACTCAAAACCATAGTTTGAGTAAAAGATCTGTGGGGGTTACGGCACCAGGAAAACCTCCCAGCTTCACAGGAGAGTACCTTGGAGAGACCCACAGGGTCCTAAAATGAGAACAAACCCACCCACCTGAAAATCAGCACCTAAAGGGAACAAACTGCTTGTGGGAAGTGAGGGAAGTGATGGAAAGTGGAAAGTCAACTAGAACAAAGCAAATGGCATTGTACCTTCTCTGACTACTCCCTCACAGACAGCACCACTAAGCAGCAAAGAGGATTGCCCTGCCCTGGCGAATACCTAAGGCTCCACCTCTTACATGTAATAGATGTGCAGAGACAAAGAAATATGGCCCAAATGGAAGAATAGATCAAAATTACAGAAAAAAAAAAAAACTAAGCAACAAGGAAATAACCAACCTATCAGATGCAGAGTTCAAAACACTGGTTATCAGGATGTTCACAGAAATGATAGAGCTCCATTGCAAAATGAAGGAACAAATGAAAGCTACCCAAAGTGAAATAAAGCAAAATACACAGGGAACCAACAGTGAAAGCAAGGAAACCAGGACTCAAATCAACAATCTGAAACAAAAGGAAGAAATAAACATCCAACTGGAACAGAATGAAGAAACAAGAATTCAGAAAAATGAGGAGAGGCTTAGGAACCTCTGGGACAACTATAAATGTTCCAATATCCAAATCATAGGGGTACCAGAAAGAGAAGAACAAGAGGAAGAAGTTGAAAACTTACTTGAAAAAATAATGAAGGAAAACTTCCCCAATCTGGTGACCAAAATACACTTCCAGGAAGTCCAGAAAGCCCAGAGAGTCCCAAAGAAATTGGACCCAAGGAGGAGCACACCAAGACACATCATGATTAAGTTACCCAAGATTAAAGATAAGAAGAGAATCTTAAAAGCAACAAGAGAAAAAGGGACAGTTACCTACAAAGGAGTTCCCATAAGTCTATCAGCTGATTTCTCAAAAGAAACTTTACAGGAAAGAAGGGGCTGGAAAGAAGTATTCCAAGTCATGAAAGGCAAGGATCTGCATCCAAGATTACTGTATCCAGCAAAGCTTTCATTTAGAATGGAAGGGAGGATAAAGTGCTTCTCAGATGAGGTCAAGTTAAAGGAGTTTACCACCACCAAGCCCTTATTATATGAAATGTTAAAAGGAATTATGTAAGAAATAGAAGATAAAAAACTGTGAACAGTAAAATGACAACAAACCCACAGCTGTCAACAATTGAATGTAAAAAAACAAAAACAAAAACTACGCAAACAACAGAACAGGAACAGAATCATGGAAATGGAGATCACATGGAGGGTTATCAGTAGGAAGGGAGAGAGGGACAATGGAGGAGAAAAGGTACAGGGGATAAGAAGCAGAATAGGTAGGCACAAAATAGTTGGAGTGGGGGTAAGAATAGTATAGGAAATGGAGATACCTGAGAACTTATATGTATGACTCACGGACATGAACTGTGGAGGTGGGGGTGGGGAGTGCTAGAGGGTAACGGAAGCAGTATGGGGAGGAGGGGTATAAAGGGGAGAAAAAAAACTGGGACAGCAGTAATAGCATGATCAATAAGATATACTTAAAATAATAGATAGATAGACAGATAGATAGATAGATAGATAAATTTTAAAAAATGAAAGTGAATAGACTTTTTAAGGAATCAAATTTATTTCAAGAAACTACACATGGTTATTTAACCCCTGGTACTGAACTGTTTTTTCTTTTGTTAGTTTTTGTTTTCAAGTGTGAATGTGACTTCCAGCCAAGATGGAGGTGTAGATACACACAGTGTGCCTCCTCGCACAACCAAAAGAAGGACAACAACAATTTAGAAACAAAAAAACAACCAGTGCTGACAGAAAATTGAACTGTATGGAAGTCTGACAACCAAGGAGTTAAAGTAGACAAGATCATCCAGACCGGTAGGTGGGGCTGAGCCAGGCAGTCGGGTGGAGACTGGTTGAGACAAAGCAGCAGCTAGAGGACCCCAGGCTTGCAAAGTAGCATCTGGAAGACCCTCAGCATGCAAGGCAGCAGTGGGCAGACCCAGCAAGGTGGTGGATTGTGGAAGGGCATGGTGCACAAGGCAGCTGGTGAACCAGGCAGTCCCACACTTGTGTGCAGATAAATCAGATGAAACTGGGGAGTGAGACAGACTGCACAACCCAGGGTCCCAACATGGGGAAATAAAACCTGCAGACACCAATTGAAAACACTTGTGGGGGTCGAGGTGCCAGGGGAAACACCCATCCTCAAAGGAGAGTTCACTGGAGCGACAGAGTCCTAGAATGTACACAAACACACCCACCCAGGAATCAGCACCAGAAGGTCCCAGTTTGCTTGGAGAAAGTGGGGAAAGTGACTGAAATCCAGCAGAGAGCGGAGCAAGCGCTATTGTTCCCTCTCAGACCCCTGCCCCACATACAGCATCACAACACAGTGACTGGGTCACCCGGCCCTGGGGAACACCTAAGGCTCCGCCCTTCACTATGTAATGGGTGCATCCAGACAAAAAAAAAAAATGGCCTAAATGAAAGAACAGATCAAAGCTCCAGAAAAAAATACAACTAAGCAACAAAGAGATAGCCAGCCTATCAGATGCACAGTTCAAAACACTGGTAATCAGGATGCTCACAGAATTTGGTCACAAATTAGATGAAAAAATGAAGGCTATGCTAACTGAAATAAAGAAAAATGTGCAGGGAACCAATAGTGATAGGAAGGAAACTGGAACTCAAATCAATGGAGTGGACCAGAAAGGAGAAAGAAACAACCAAACAGAAAAGAATGAAGAAACAAGAATTCAAAAAAATGAGGAGAGGCTTAGGAGCCTCCAGGACATCTTTAAACGTTCCAACATCCAAATTACAGGGGTATCACAAGGAGAAGAGGAAGAGCAACAAGAGGAAAACTTTGTTGAACAAATAATAGAGGAGAACTTCCCCAATCTGGCAAAGGAAATAGACTTCCAGGAAGTCCAGGAAGCTCAGAGAATCCCAAAGAAGTTGGACCCAAGAAGGAACACACCAAGGCACACCATAATTAACTTAGCCAAGATTAAAGATAAGGAGAGAATCTTAAAAGCAGCAAGACAAAAGGAGAGTCACCTACAAAGGAGTTCCCATCAGACTGTCAGCTGATTTCTCAAAAGAGACCATAGAGGCAAGAAGGGGCTGGAAAGAAGTATTCCAATCATGAAAGTCAAGGACCTATATCCAAGATTGCTCTATCCAGCAAAGCTGTCATTTAGAATGGAAGGGCAGATAAAGTGCTTCCCAGATAAGGACAAGTTTAAGGAGTTCATCATCACCAAGCCTTTATTATATGAAATGTTAAAGGGACTTATGTAAGAAAAAGAAGATAAAAAACATGCACAGTAAAATGACAGCAAACTCACAATTATTAACAACCACACCTAAAACAAAAACAAACTAAGCAAACACTAGAACAGGAACAGAAACACAGAAATGGAGATCACTTGTAGGGTTAGCAACAGGTGAGTGGGAGGAGGAGAGAGGGAGAAAAGGTACAGAGAATAAATAGCATAGATGGTAGGTAGAAAATAGACAGGGGGAGGGTAAGAATAGTATGGGAAATGTAGAAGCTAAAGAACTTACAAGTATGACACATAGACATGAACTAAAGGGGGAGAATGTGGATAGGAGGGGTGTGCAGGATTCAGGGGAGAGAAAGGGGGGAAATGGGACAACTGTAATAGCATAATCAATAAAATATATTTTTAAAAAAGTGTGAATGCAAGTGATTAATGAATCTAGACTTGTTAACAAGCATGATTCTGAAGTTCCTGCTGTCATCAACTTGGGTAACAAATGACCCACTGGAAAGAGAAATTCACTTAAAATGTCTCCATATCTTCTGTGACTCAAGTGGTGCACCAATTACAGGGAGCCCAGAATAACTCAACACTTTTCCCCACTGTTCCCGTGATCTTTTGGTTATACTTTGAGGCCTATAAGAATGCTAGATAAATGCCTCAAAATTTGCAGGGTGTATGTTTTTTACCCATATGCAGGTTTTGCCAGGAGTTAAACAGCATTTCTGGGGGGTTGGGAAAATATTTTCTTTCTTCCCTTTTATATTTTTATGGAGTTGAGAGAGGGGAGGGCATTGCCTTCTGGAATAGTTGGTGGTACATAGTTTACTTGGCTTTGGTTTTATATCTGTGATTTTGGTTTTATATTTATATATAAATACACACACACACACACACACACACACACACACACACACAGCAAAAGAGAGAAAAAATATGTATCAGTCCAGGTTCAGAAATTGTGGCCAGTCCAGATACTTTCTTTCTTTTTTAAAGATTTTATTTATTTATTTTTGGCGAGAGGGGAAGGGAGGGAGAAATTGAGGGAGAGAAACAACAATGTGTGGTTGCCTTTCATGTGGCCCCCACTGGGGTCTAGCCCACAACCCAAGCATGTGCCCTGACTGGGAATTGAACCAGCGACGCTTTGGTTTGCAGCCTGTGCTCAGCCCACTGAGCCACACTAGCCAGGGCCCGCACATACTTTCATTTCAGCTGTAAACTGTATCACTTTTACTGACATTGTAATTTGCAAATGTATCATATGTTCACAGAAGTGCCTTGCATTTAGTCGGCTTTGTTTCTATTTTGATTTTTTGTCCAGTTTGCTGCCTGCTTGCCCAAAGCTAGAATGCTTTGGAACCATAGACAATCTAAAACAGAGGCATCCTTGAGCTTTTTAAAGCATTGATCAAACTGGAAAATGCAACATATATTACATATGGAAGTGGAAAAAAATCTATGTTTTTGTGTTTTTTAAATAAAAATTTTCAAAATTTAAAAACATAATTTTTCTTGTGGTCACTAAACCCATTCTGATGATGTCAGTGTCGCTATAACATAAAAATTTACTTGAGCCAAACAGAAGATACATCTGGAAGAAAGATCTTAACAGACTAAGAAAATAATTCTCCTAAGAGTGACAGTTTGCAGCTGCTTTTATGCATTTGGAATTAAGGAGGGAACATAAGGAAGATCCCATAAAGGTGGGAGCAAGCAAGTGGGGGATTGGATTACAGGGTAGTTAAAATTACGTGCTCTCACGAGGGTGGTTACTTTAAAAGGAAGTTGTTCAAAGGTGTGTTAAACCAGATGCGCAGAAACAATGAACAGGGCTTGCTTAAGTCAAAAACAAACCTTTTACTAAAGTTATATGCCTGGGCGTGAGTACCCACCATGAGCTTTTTACGTTCAGTACACCCTCTGTGGTTACTTTTGTCTCTGGGTTTGTAAGGTCCACCCTACAGGCCTCTGTTAGTTTGTCAGTTTTAGCATTTGACCTCGTTTTTGTCCACACAGCCTTATCCTCTACCAGGTATTTTTCAAGAAAGGTTTCCTGATCTTTCTACTGAACACTTTTTGGGAAAGTGAGGGACAAGAGGATTCAGATCACATGCCAGGTACTTCCTGGGGGCCCTGGACACTGAAGGGCTCACTTCCTCGGGGATAGATGGCTCAGTCCCTACAGCTTGACATATTTGTTCTTCTCTCATATTTATTCTTCATGCACAGGCAGAATCTGTCCACACCATCAGAGTAATGCCCAACACAAAGTTGACCATCAATTCATTTTTGTTAATACCTTGAATGAGTGAACGAATGAATGGATATCCAGTAGGTTGTAGCAATGTTGACATTTTATTTAAGATAAGACCATTAGTTACCTGCCTGAGGGCATCAGGTCATGACCTGTCTGGAGGCAGAGGATTTGACATTATGGTTTATCTGAGATCTATTTCAATCTGACAGTTTCTGGTAGGAGGTTGCCATAGGTGCCTGGGCCCTAGAGAATGTTTCAGAAGGAGCAGGAAGTCCACTCCACTGGAAAGCAATCAAGAGGACAGGAGCGGCTTTTCCAGAGAGGACTAGGTTGGAAAAATATTCTTGTAGGTGAAAGGGAGAAAATGTGTGTGTATGTAAGGACTGTGCTATTTGCAGGTGTCTGTTCTCTAGTGTTCGTGCTGCAGCCTTTGGAGCAGGGCTTCTTAAGTTGCTTGTTGAGTGTCTCTAACTCACCACCTGATGCTTGTTTTTACTCTAATTTTCCATTACAGAAACCTTATCTTGTGAGTCAAAATGAGAGACGGAAAAACAAGAGAATAGAAAGAGTAGGGGTGGAGTAGGGGTTAAGGCTGAGTGGAGATAAGCAAAGGAGAAATAAGCCCTTATAAATCCCACCCCAGCTTTGCTCCAGAGGGCTTTTCTACCAGGAATTCGGAGCCCTCTTCCCTCATTGTGGGCTGCATGGGGCAGAGGAAAGATAGAATCTCATCTGAATGGAAAACTGCTCCCACAGGCCTGTGTGTCCACACCAGGCTTAATGGCTGCAGGCTCCAGCTGAGTCCCTCTAAACCAGCCCTAGTCCTTGACCTGAATCGTGTGTGGCTTTTTAAGGGAAACTATTAATTTAAAAGTAAAAGGCTTAATTCTTCCAGGTGAAAGGAAGGGAAAAGCACTTCCCCCACTGCTCCCTTTTCTTTCAGAATTTCTTTCTTCATCCTTTTCACATGTACTTAAATTTCTTTTGTGGCCACAGAAGTTACTTGCCAGTCTTACAGCTCAGGATTGTTTCCTCAAGGACCTGGAAGCCACCTCTTTGCAATGTAATCGTCAAGGAAGATAACACCCTATCTCTCAGTTTCCTGGGAGCAGCAGGTCTAAATTGCCACCTGACTCCATTTGTGGAAACCTACCTAATCTAATCAAATTTATCCATATAGTAACATAAGAGTGAGATTGCTTTATCTTTGCAGTTTCTTCAGATGCTCATTTCTGGTTCATGCTTGTTCAGTAATACAACTGTTTTCTTCCTCTTCTACCTTTGTGGCGAGATGTTTGGGGTTAGGAGTGGATTTCATTTTTAATTATATTCTCCATACTTTGTACAGCACCAAGGACATGAATTTCATGTCAGCGACAAGCAGGAGACATGGAACCTCTCTAATGACCCAACAAAAACAGTTGAGTCCCAGCCCTCTGTGGCTTCTCTCCCAGGTCCCTAACCACTTATTTTTTGTCTGTAGGCTTTGAATCTATAGGGTTCAGTCTACAGCACAGGTGGCAAACACAAGTCCCACAGGCCAAATCCGGCCCTCCACCTTATTTTATCCAGCCTGGCACCTTGTTTCTACCTGGCGGGAGCACCAAGTTCCTTTCCCCTAGTTAAGTAGTAGTTATATTTATACAGTCCTAAAATTACTTTCGGCCCTTTGAAGGCAACCTCGAGGCTGATGTGGCCCCTGGTGAAAATGAGTTTAATACCCCTGACCTATAGGAGCAGAAGTTTGTAAGTGACATGAGAGAGCTGTTGATGACCCACATGCTTTAATTCCATCTAGAATTCCACGTTCAACCTGAGAGGCAAAGTAAATGGTATGAATCATTGTTGACAGGAGAGACCTGTTTCTTCTTACTGATACATATAAAGAATTACAGATCAGCAAATGTATTAGCATGCAATCAGTTTTTTAGTGATCTGTTCCCATGGAAGAGAATGGGCCTAGCTAGTGTGTGTGGCGTGTGTGGGGGTGGGGGCAGGGTGGTGAAAGGCAGAGGTTCAGGGCAAAGCAGGGTGGCAAAATTAAGGGTGGCTGAAGGCCAGAGTGGCAAGTCCCTGGGTGGCCAGAGGCCAGGTGACCTGAGACCGGGTGGCTAGAGAGCCAAGAGAGAATGAGTCCTTTGTTCTGAGGACTTATATAGTTGGCAAGATGGGAGTAAAAAGTTACATATTGATTGATGGGTAAATGTGGTGCCAATTTCCCAGGGGGGACCTGACTACCCAAACTTTGGTATGTGTGGGGGTCTGTTAGCCCAAATCTTTATCTTGCTCCAGACTCCATTTGTTTATCTTGTTGTAAAACAGATACATGGCAGTGATAGGGGACTCAAGAGTTGGAAAATTTTATTTTAAGTAATAGCTAATAAGCTTAGTAATCAATGTGTGTAAAAGCTATTGTTCTAGGAACCAAGGTATGACCCACACTGATTCCAAGAGACCATAAGCAGTTCCATCTTTGTGCCTCAGAAGGACTGCAAACAGCTCAAGATGGTATCTGAGCCACTGTGCTCCAGGGTGAGATGACCACCACCCGGGACACAGCTAAAGACCACTGTCCTGGCCAAGAATGCTGCAGTTTTTTTTAATCCAGTGAACTTTTCCCTGAATTCCAAACCCCTTACCTACACTTTGTTCTCCTTATAAAAAGGGCCATTTTTTAATAGAATTTAAGACGGTCTGTTAGAGTATGAACTCACCATCTTCAGATCACTGGCCATCTGAATAAAGCACGTATGAGGATTTGATCCCTGTCTCTGCTTATTGGGTTCAGTATGTGGGGCAGCATGAACGCCAGTCTTTTCTGGTTTCGGCAGGAGGCAGTTAATTAAAGTTGGGGCAGTTACTCAAAGTTATTTACGGGCTGCTTCTTTGGGCACTGTGGAACCTCCCTGCATTTCAAGCCTTGGGATGAAAGCACAGTTTCAAGGCTTTCTTTCCCAGACAGTGGAAACACTACATAGAATTTCAAGGACTTTCCTCCTTCCATTCTAACATAGTGTTTCTTGTGATGTTGGAACACCTGGCAATGTTATTGGACCAAGCTCAGGACTACTGAGTTAATGGGGGAAACATGTCTTCTTCCTCCTCCCTGCCTTGGTTTGCTATTCATTTGTCTTGCAGCCTGTCAAGGCTAGGCACATTCACTCAGGATTCTGTTAGATGGAAGAAAATGCATGGAACCATTGGGATGCCAGACATACCTTTATTCAATGGTGGGAGATCCACACTCACTGCAAGCCATGTGTCACACAGCAGAAAGCCCCAAGTCCCTTAGGTACTACACGTACACAAAGCGGGCAGGGTGCCAAAACATTGTATAACAGCATGATTCTGTGCATGCAGGCCCACTCAAGGTTATGGGAATACAGTTTTATGGACCTGCCTCAGATGCCCAGATATCTGGGTGAGAAAGCCTGACTGCCTCTGTTTACCATACACATTTTACCTAAGTGATAAAAGGTGTTTCCTGGCAACAAGGATGCTAGACGCTGGCCACTAACCACAGCACAGTCTCAGAGCTCTTCCTATGCTAGTCCCTGTCTCACTAAGAATTTCAGGGCCCCAAGGTGGCATCAAATCTCTTGCTTACTCATCATTTTGCTGCTTGCCTCTGGCTGTGGCTGTCCTCTTAAAACCAGAAAAGTCATCGTTCATGCTGCCTGTCACTTTCAGAACCAATAAGTAGAGCCAAGGATTGAATCTTTATAGGCACTTTATCCAGATGCTCACCATCTGAGAAGACAGTGGGTTATGTACCCTAAAAATAGTCTTAAAATCTCATCTCAAGCCAATATTTTTATAGAGAGAAGGAAAGGGTAGGCAAAGGGTTTGGGGAAAGGTTCATCAGATAAGAGTTTCAGTCCAGAAGTGGTTGTCCTAGTATTTCTTTATGTGCTGATAATCAATTTTTTTGTAATACTTTTTTTTTTAATTTAAATTATTTTATTGTTGTTCAGTTACAGTTGTCCATATTTTCTCCCCACCTCTCCCCACCACCCTCTCCAAACCCACCTCCCTCCCTTGCTTCCACCCTCCCCCTTGGTTTTCTCCATGGGTCCTTTATAGTAGTTCCCAAATACCCTTCTTCCCTCTGTCCCCTCCCTGCTCCCCTCTGGCTATTGTCAGATTGTTCTTAATTTCAATGACTCTGGCTATATTTTGTTTGCTTTTTTCTTTTGTTGAGTATCTTCCAGTTAAAGGTGAGATCATATGGTATTTGTCCCTCACCACCTGGCTTATTTCACTTAGCATAATGCTCTCCAGTTCCATCCATGCTGTTGCAAAGGGTATAAGCTCCTTCTTTCTCTCTGCTGTGTAGAATTCCATTGTGTAAATGTACCATACCTTTTTGATCCATTCATTTACTGATGGGCACTTAGGTTGCTTCCAGCACTTGGCTATTGTAAATTATGCTGCTATGAATATTGGGGTGCATAGGTTCTTTTGGATTGGTGTTTCGGGGTTCTTAGGGTATAATCCTAGCAGCAGAATTACTGGATAAAGAGACAGTTCCATTTTTAGTTTTCTGAGGAAATTCCATACTGTTTTCCACAGTGGCTGCACCAGCCTGCATTCCAACCAACAGTGCACTATGGTTCGCTTTTCTCCACATCCTCTCCAATGCCTGTTTGTTGATTTGTTCATATTAGCCATTCTGACTGGTGTGAGTGGTATCTCATTGTGGTTTTAATTTGTATCTCTCTGATGGCTAGTGATGCTGAACATCTTTTCATGTGTCTCTGGGCCTTCTATATGACCTCCTTGGAGAAGTGTTTGTTCAAGTCTTTTGCCCATTTTATAATTGGGTTTTTTGTCTTCCTGGAGTGGAGTCATGTGAGTTCTTTATATATTTTGGAGATCAAGCCCTTGTCCAAGGTGTCATTGGCAAATATGTTTTCCCATACAGTTGGTTCTCTTTTCATTTTAATGCCGTTTTCTTTAGCCATGCAGAAGCTTTTTAATTTGATGAGGTCTCATTTGTTTATTCTTTCCTTTATGTCCCTTGCTGTAGGGGACATATCTATGAAGATGTTGCTGTGTGGAATGTCTGAGATTTTCCTGCTGATGTTTTCCTCTAGGGATTTTACAGTGTTATGACTTATATTGCACTCTTTTATCCATGTTGAATTTATTTTTGTGTATGGTGTAAGTTGGTGATCAAGTTTCATTTTTTTGCATGTAGCTGTCTGGATCTCCCAACACCAGTTGTTGAAGAGGCTATTTTGCTCCACTTGATGTCTGCCCCCTTTGTCAAATATTAATTGACCATAGATACTTGGGTGTAAATATGGGCTCTCTATTCTGTTCCATTGATCTATGTTTCTGTTTTTATGCCAGTACCAGGCTATTTTGACTACAGTGGACTTTTAATACAGTTTGATATGAGGTATTGTGATCCCTCCTGCTTTGTTCTTTTCTCAAAATTGCTGCAGCTATTCAGAGTTGTTTATGGTTCCATATAAATTTTTGAAATGTTTGTTCTATATCTGTGAAATATGTCATGGGTACTTTAATAGGGATTGCATTGAATCTATAAATCACTTTGGATAGTATGGACATTTGATGATGTTAATTCTTCCAATCCATGAGCATGGTACATGCTTCCATTTGTTTGTGACTTCCTTAATTTCTTTCTTCAGTGTTGTGTAGTTTTCTGAGTACAGATCTTTTACCTCCTTGGTTAGGTTTATTCCTAGGTACTTCGTTTTTCTTGTTGCTATATCAAATGGGATTTTTTTTCCTGATTTCTGTTTCTGATGTTTCATTGTTGGTGTACACAAATGCCTTTGACTTCTGAGTATTGACTTTGTAACCCGCAGTTTTGCCAAATTCATTGTTTAGGTCAAGTAGTTTTTTGGTGGAGTCTATAGGATTTTCTATGTACACTATCATGTCATCTGTAAACAGTGAGGGTTTTGTTTCTTCCTTTCCAATTTGGATGCCTTTTATTTCTTTTTCTTGTCTGATTGCTGTGGCTAGGACTTCCAGTGCTATGTTGAATAGGAGTGGTGGAAGAAGGCATCCTTGTCTTGTTTCTGATCTTAGTGGGAAAGCTCTAAGTTTTTGCTTGTTGAATATGATGTTGGCTGTAGGTCTCTTATATATGGCCTTTATTATGTTGAGGAATGCTTCCTCTATTCCCACTTTGCTGAGTGTTTTGATCATAAATGTGTGCTGTACCTTAGCAAATGCTTTTTCTGCATCTACTGATATGATCATGTGATTTTTGTGTTTTGTTTTGTTTATGTGGTGTATTATGTTTATTGATTTGCAAATAATGTACCATCCTTGCATCCCTGGGATGAATCCCACTTGGTCATGGTGTATGATCTTTTTAATGTATTGCTGGATGTGATTTGCCAATATTTTGTTGAGGATTTTAGCATCTATGTTCATCAGCAATATTAGCCTGAAGTTTTCTTTCTTTGTTATGTCTTTATCTGGTTTTGGGGTTAGGATGATGTTGGCTTTATAAAAAGAGTTTGGGAGTCTTCCATTTTCTTGAATTTTTTAAAATAATCTGTGGAGGATGAGGGTTAACTCTCCCTTAAATGCTTTGTAAAAATCTCCTGTGAAACCATCTGGTCCCTGGTTTATGCATGTCTGAAGCTTTTTAATTATTGTTTCAATTTCATAAGATCTTATTGGTCTGTCCAGGCTTTCTGCTTCTTTTTATTGAGTTATAGTAGATTACACTGTTCTAGAAATTTGTAAATTTCACCTAGGTTTTAAATTTACTTGGAATATAGTTCTTCGTATTTCTGTGGTATCCATTGTAATCTCTCCTCTTTCATTTCTGATTGTGCTTATTTGGATCCTCTCTCTTTTTTCTTGATGAGCCTGCTTAAAGCCTTGTCAATTTTGTGTATCTTTTTAAAGAACTAGCTCCCGAATTCATTGATCCTTAGAATTGCGCTTTTAGTCTCTATGTCATTTAATTCTGCTCTGATCTTGGTTATTTCCTTCCTTCTACTTACTCTAGGTTGTCTTTGTTGTTGTTCCTTGAGTCCTTGTAGGCATAGTGTTAGGTTGTTTATTTGAAGTATTTCTACTTTTTTAAGGTAGGCCTGTATCACTATGAATTTCCCTCTCAGGACTGCCTTTGCTGTGTCCTATAAGTTTTGGATTGTTGTCAGATCATTTTCATTTGATTCCAGAAAATTTTTTACTCCTTCCCTAATCTCATTCTTGACCTATTCATTGTTAAATAACATGCTATTCAATCTCCATGAGTTTGAGTATTTGGGACTTTTTCCTTGAAGTTGTTTTCTAGTTTCAGTTGCTTGTGGTCAGAGAAAATGCTTGATATGATTTCAATTTTCTTGAATTTGCTGAGGCTTGTTTTGTGTCCTATCATGTGGTCTATCTTTGAAAGTGTTCCATGTACATTTGAAAAGAATGTGTATTTTGCTTCTTTGGAATGAAATGCTCTATATATATATCAGTTAAGTCCATTTGATGTAGGACATTGTTCAATGCCACAATATCTTTGTTGATGTTTGTTTGGAAAATCTGTCCATTTTTGGCAGTGGGATGTTAAAATCCCCTACTATAATTGTGTTGCTGTCAGTATATTTCTTGAAGTCCTCCAAGATTTTCTTTATGTGTTTGGGTGCACCTATGTTGGGTGTATATATATTTAAAGTGTTTTTGTCTTCTTGATGGATTCTTCCCTTGACTTTATGAAGTCACCTTCTGGGTCTCTTTTAATGTCCCTTATTTTGAAGTCTATTTTGTCTGATATGAGTATTGCTACCCTGGCTTTTTTTTTTCCTTTCCATTTGCTTGGAATATTTGTTTCCAGCTGTTCACATTCAGTCTGTGTACGTCTTTTGTTCTGCAGTGTGTCTCCTGTAGGCAGCATGTGTGTGGGTCATGTTTTCTTATGCATTCCACCATTCTGTGTCTTTTGATTGGGGCATTTAATCCATTTACATTTAAGGTTATTATTGATAGGTACTTATTTATTGCCATTTTTTGTACCTGTATTCCTCTCTCTTTCACTCTTTTTCTTCCTGTTCTTCAAACAAACCCTTTACCATCTTCTGCAGAGCTCATTTGGGGGAGGTATATTCTTTGAGGCTTATTTTGTCCAGGAAGCTCCTTATTTGGCCCTCCACTTTAATTGAGAGCCTTGCTGGATAAAGTGGTCTTGGTTTCAGGCCTCTGGTTTTCATTACTTGGAATATTTCTTGCCATTCCCTTCTGGTGTGGAGCCTATCCATTGAGAAGTCAGCTGCTAGTCTTATTGGGGCTCCCTTGTAGGTTACTCCCTATTTTTCCCTTTCTGCCTTTAAGCTTCTCTCTTTCTCTCATAATTTTGCCATTTTAATTATGATGTGTTTTGAAGTGTGCCTCTTCGGGTTCCTCTTGATTGGGACTCTCTGTGTTTCCATGATTTGTGTGACTTTTTCTCTCATCAAATTAGGGAAGTTTTGTATCATTAATTTTTCAAATGGGTTTTCTATCCCTTACTCTTCTTCTTCTCCTTCTGATATCCCTATTATACAGATATTATTACACTTCATGTTGTCCTGCATTTCCCTTAATCCCTCTTCATTCTTTCTAAGCCTCTTTTCCTTGTCTCACTCAATCTGGGAGTTTTTTTCTACCTTGTCCTCCAGCTCACTGATTCAGTCCTCTGCTTCATCTAGCCTGCTTTTGATTCCTTCTACTGTGTTCTTCAGTTCAGAAATTGTATTCTTCATTTCTTCTGGGCCCTTGTTAATAGTTTCTATTTTCTTTTTCATGTTGATATCGTTTGCAGTGAGTTCATTATCATTTCCCTGTAGTTTTTGGAGATTCTCTGTGAGCTCATTGAGCTTCCTTATAACCAGTGCTTGAACTCAATATTTGCCTCTATTTTATTTAGCATTCTTTCTTAGACTTCTTTGTTTCCTTTAATTTAGGGATTGTTTCTTTCTCTTCCCATTGTTTGTGAGACTCTTCTTGTTAGCCTCTGCTTCTTAAATTGATCTGTTCTGACTCCCTTGTTTTATGGTGTGAACTTCTATGGTAGGAGACCTGTGAAATTCAGTGGTGCCTTCTCCTTGATCTCCTGAGCTCACTGGTCTTGGGCTGTTGTTTATGTTGTCTCTGCGTATGTTTTTGAGTTTTGATTGCTGTTGGGACTTTGGTGGGTCTTTCCCACCAGCTGGTTAACTGAGGGTCACTCTGTCCACCATGTCTTGTATTCTGTTGTGCAGGTGTGGGCAGGTTGTGTTGAAGCTAGTTCTTCTGTGTGTACAAGGTTTTGAGGATTCTCTCTTGCTCTTGTTCAGTTGTTTGTTCTGGGTAATTTCTTCACTATTTAGTTGTATTTCCAGATAGGTCCTAGGTTGAACTAGTTTGGCTTCCACTCTCTCCTTCACCTTCTTCTGTTATCTGTTGGTGGTTCCTTTGTTGGTGTCTTTCCCCTTCCATCAGATATCCTGGTGTTCACAGCTTCCACTGACTCTTTTTTGTGATCAGTTGGAGGGGGAAGGCAAAATGGTTTAAGAAAGCAAGAGTGTATTCTATAATATTTACAGTACCAACCTGTAGAGAAGAGATAGGAGATCCTTTGGATATGTTTAGTGTTAACTGTGATATTTCACCCAACTAGACACTTTTTGGAAAGGGTGGAAAGAAGATAAGTCTCTTGTTGGTGGGCAGGGGGGAGGATTGTGAGTTGGATCTAGAAAGCAGTAAGTTTGTGGGAGGTCAGATTATAAGGTAAAATGAGAGTAAAGGATAGAAAATAGGTGTAGTGTGTGAGACAATAGAGTAAACCACAACAGTAACAGAGTTCAGGAAACTGTGAAGTGGGCTAAGACCTGGGAGGGGTTCTGTGTAGTATTCACAATTGTATGGAACAGCTATTATTTACAAAAATGGTGGAGCAACAATCATATGATAGAATCTATGTGATCTGGATAACCAGAATAGGAAGTATAGGACCTAGAGTAGTGTGCTGTTGGAACACAACTGAAGTGAAAGGCAGTAAAATAACAATATACTATGAAAGAGAGAACCAAGGGAAACCAGTCAAACAATGTAATTTAACCAGCAATGTGTAGAAGACTAATCAGGAAGAAGAGAAATACAAAAATACTAATAAAATAAAAGATGTAAGAATAATGAAAAATAATAATACAAATATGCAATAACTTGCAAGTTCTCTGTAGTAGCAAAGTGAAATTTGTCTCATTGTCTCAGCTGTTGGAATGCCCCACCCCCTCTGGTCTTTTCACAGTTCCAGGTCTTTTGTCTCACTTGTGGGAATTATAAAAAAAAAGAAGAAGAAGAAGTAAGAAGAGATAAAAAGGGAAAGAAAGGAAGAAGGAATAAACCCAAAGGAAGAAGGAATAAAGCAAGAAAAAAGGGAAAGAGAAGAAGAAGGAGTTAAAAGATAAAAAAAAAATAAAGAAAGAAAAAAAGAATTACTTTAAAAAATAAAATGAAATGAAATAAAATAAAATAAAATAAAATAAAATAAAATAAAATAAAAAGACTCCTGATGGCTTCAAACTGGCCAAGCCAGTTTTGTTGTTCTTCCTGGCTGCAGCAGGCTGAGGGGTGATTGATTTCGATTTTCTTCCTTCCTGATTGGCAGTGAGCCTCTAGCCCAGTTCCCCAGCAGCCTCTTGACTGGGTGCAGTCTCCACAAGGCTTTGGTTGTCAGTTTGGGGGCCTCTTTCCAGGGCTTCAGGTGTGGGTGCCAGCCCTTCCGCAGAGAGCACTCTCCCCCAGGATTGTGGGTGTGTGCACCTGGCCTGGCTACCTCCACCTCTGGTCCCTCAGGTTCAGGCGCGCACTCTTCCCAGGGCTACTAGAGCGTGCACAGGGCCTTCTGCCCCACCTCAGGAGAGCTGCGTAGCTGGGTGGGGAGGAGGCTGGAGTGGCTGCTGCAGGAAAGTTCCCTAAACAGCCACCAAGTGTCTCTTTTTTCACTTTTTCTTTTTTGAGAAATTCCTCCTGCTCAAGCCTGTCGCTCCATATAGAGGCCTGGCCTCTCACACAGCCCAGTTCTCCAACCAGATCCCGGACTATCTGGGTCAGGGCCTGTCACAGCCCAACTCTCAACTCTCCCCAGCTGGCATCCACAGACTCTGTGGGTGCTCACAGCCCCTGTGTGTTTGCCACTTAGTCCTTATTCTCTTCTCTGCGACTTCAAGCAACCAGGTCTCTCCTGGCGCTGCTCAAACTTTGTTTGGCAGGGGAGGGAACCATTGACCCAGCTCTCTCAAAGGAACCCTGTAGCAGACCTGGTGGGTGCTGAACCTGGGGCTGAAGCCACCCTGGTCCCTGAGCTGGTCCCAGGGACCTTATTCTCCTGAAGCACTCTCCTTACCATCTGGTGTTTCAATGTCCACTACAATTTTTGGTCTCCTATCTTCATATATGCTGGGGTACTGTTGGCTGTTCACTCTGTTCCTTAGTAGATTGGCTAGGTATTTCACCCATGTGCAGGGGGGAAAGGGCTCTGCTCCCACCTACCTCACCCCCATTTTGGGAGTCTTGGTAATTCTTTTTTAATTATATTTTATTGATTATGCTATTATACTTGTCTCATTTTTTTCATCCCTTTATCCCCCTCTGCCTTGCACTCCCCCATCCTCCAGCACTCCCCCTCCCTTAGTTCATGTCCATGGGTCATACATATAAATTCTTTGGTTTCTCTACTTCCTATACTATTCTTAACCTCCCCTAATCTATTTTGTGCCTATCAATTATGCTTCTTATTCCCTGAACCTTCCCCCTCCTATTTTTCCCCTCACCCTCCCTGCTAAAAACCTTTCATGTGATCTCCATTTCTGTGATTCTCTTCCTGATCTAGCTGTTTGCTTAGTTCATTTTTGTTTTTAGTTTCAGTTGTTGATGGTTGTGAGTTTTTTGTCATTTTAATGTTCATATTTTTTATCATCTTTTTCTTAGATAAGTCCCTTTAACATTTCATAAAATAAGAGCTTGGTGATGATGAACTCCTTTAACTTGACCTTATCTGGGAAGCACTTTATCTGCTCTTCCATTCTAAATGATAGCTTTGCTGGATAGAGTAATCTAGATTGTAGGTCTTTGCTTTTCAACATTTTGAATACTTCTTTCCAGCCCCTTCTTGCCTGTAAGGTTTCTTTTGAGAAGTCAGCTGATAGCCTACGTGGGTAACTATCTCCTTTTCTTTTACTGCTTTTCAGATTCTCTCCTTATCTTTAATCTTGGATAACTTAATTATGATGTGGCTTGGTGTTTCTCTCCTTGGATCAACTTCTTTGGGACTCTGAGCATCCTAGATTGCATATCTAGTTCCTTCACCTGATTGGGGAAGTTCTCCTTTATTATTTGTTCAAATAAGTTTTCCACTTGTTGCTCTTCCTCTTCCCCTTCTGGCATCCCTATGTTTCAGATGATGGAATGTTTAAAGTTGTCCTGGAGGTTCCTAAGCCCCTCCTCATTTTTTTTTTTGAATTGTTGTTTCTTCATTCTCTTCCAGTTGGATGTTTATTTCTTGCTTTTGATGCAAACTGTTGATTTGAGTCCCGGTTTCCTTCCTTTCACTGTTGGTTCCCTGTATATTTTCCTTTATTTCATTTTGTATAGCCTTCATTTCTCCCTCTATTTTGTGACTGTACTCATTCATTCCTGTGAGCATCCTGATTACCAGTGTTTTGAACTCTGCATCTGATAGATTCTCTATCTCCTCATCACTTAGTTCTTTTTCTGGAGTTTTGATCTGTTCTTAATTTGGACCATATTTTTTTTTCTCAGTGCACCTGTTAAATTGTAAGGGTCAGAGATTTAGATGTTCACCAGGATGGGGCAACCCACTTTTCTGTGTTGTGGTGCTATATGTGGGAGGGGTGTGAGAGGGAACAATACCATTTGGTGAACTCTTGTCACCTTTCTGTGACTTCTCTCACTTCCCACAAGTGGATTGTGCCCTTTCAGGTGCTGAGTCCTGGGTGAGTGGGCTTGTGTATGTTCTAGGATCCAGTGAGCCTCTCCAATGGACTCTCCTCTGAGACCGGGAATGTCTCCCACCACTGCAACCCCCACAGATTTTTACAGCCAGAGGTTTTGAGGCTTTAGTTTGCCATGCTGGAACCCTGAGTTGCACAGTTTGACTTGCTCCCCAGTTCCTCTCTGCTTATCTGCAAGCAAATATAGCACTGCTAATTATTATAGCTGTGCTAATCCACCAACCACTGTCTTGTTGCATGTCCTCTCTGCCCAGGCTTCCCATCTCTGTCTGTCCTACCTGTCTGGATGAATGCTTCTTCCTGAACTCTTTGGTTGACTGACTTCTGACTTCCATATAGTTTGGTTTTCTGACAGTTCCTGTTGTTTTCTGTTTTTAAATTGCTTGTTATCCTTCTTTTGGTTGTGCAAGGAAGCCAAGAAGCCTATCTACCTATGCCTCCATCTTCTGATCAACAATCCTTAATCACCTTTCTCTCCCTGATACACAGTGGCTTAGACCAGTTGCAGACTCCCTAGGACACAAAGATTGAATTTGCTTATCAACCTCCTGGAGTCAAGTAGGTCTTGCATTCCTGTTCCTGAAATAACAGATTTCTACATGCATTAATCACTTAAGCCTATCAACTATAAACTGAAGCTAAAATCTTTAACTCTTGAGTTTCCCTATCAGTCTCACTCAGCAAGTCAACAAAATTAAAGAGGCCCTCCCACTGCACAGCAAAATTAAAGAGGCCCTCCCACTGCACAGAATAAGAATTTGCCCTGGTTGGTGTGGCTCAGTGGATTGAGCACAGGCCTGCGAACCCAAGGATTGCAGTTCGATTCCCAGTCAGAGCACATGCCTGGGTTGTAGGCCAGTTCCCAGCAGGGGATGCACGAGAGGCAACCATACATTGATATTTCTCTCCCTTTCCCCCCTCTCCTTCCCTTCCCCTCTAAAGATAAAAAAATCTTTTAGAAAAAATCTTAACAACAACAACAACAACAAAAAAGAATTACCTGCCCAAGATACTCCCCCCATTATTGTCAGGGCTCCTTTCCTGAATCATACCCCAGAATTTTAATGAGTGGGACCTGCATTAGCTTTACCCAGTATGTTCTTTAAAGATGCAGAATCACCCAGGAAGGCTCTACAGGCACACTCACACCTTAATCTCTCTGCTTTTTGCAAATGTTCACCAAGACCTCATGCTTTGGGATGGAGTTTAGGAAGGAGAATATGAGGACAAAAGAAAGGTGGATATGGGAAAAGTTATTTTAGAGCTTGGCATGTAAGTGGAAGGAACCATAGGGGAGACATATTTTAGGACACTATGTGCCATGCATTATGAGATACATTAGAATGTGATTAGATGGGAGAGTCTTCAGTAGGACCTCTGAGTTTTGGAATACAGGTTCCTCCACCACATTCTGCTCTTCACTTTGATATTAGTGGTCCCCAATCTGGTACCCACTTTTTTTGAATACCTGGGGCAATAAAAATGAAGGGAAGAGATTAAACATACAAATGGGCAATGGCTAGACCATATATAACAGTAGCAGGTGCAGTAACCAACTCAGGAAGCCAACCTACTGTCTACAAATCAAGATTGTAGCAAGTGAGGTCATTATCCCTAGGAACTCATCCAGGAAGCTAAACAGTAATCCCTCTAACAGTTGGCCAAAAATGGTTAAGATTTGATTAATAACTGACAGCTTCCCCAATTTTTGTTCCTACTTCCAACTTGGGAGCAATCAGGAAAATCTAATTTTTCCAGGAGAAACTTCCTTAGCCAGTCATACAGGACACCCCAGTCCTAGTTAGGTGCTTCCAACTTCTGCAAGCCCCTGGTCAGGGCGTACTGGGAGCCCTCTCACTTTCCATTCTGAAGTTTCTCCCATTCCTCTGCCTGCATTTGAGTCTCTGCCCAATGCCAAGTGATGATGACTATCTCCCTGCTATAGCAAGCTCTCAATAAATAACCTCTACTTTTCTCATTGAGTTGGTCTTTGTTTATTTCCACAAAAATAATACCAACTTCTCTTGTCTTAGAAGAGAGAAGACTCCTTCCAGGGTTGGGAATGGGTGGAGTAGGTGATGGGGCAACGTCCTCCCCTCCTGCCAAAGTAAGTGCCTGAGGTACATGTCTGGGAGGCCAGGATGCTTTCCAGAACTGGGCATGAAGTTCAAGGTCAGTGCAGGCAGAAACTTGTGCAAGATGTCATGCCATTTTTGAGCTTGTGGCATAACAGCCCTCTTCCTTCCAGAATCTTCACATTTCTCTACCAACGGTCCTGCAACCTCATTCCAGCCTGACCTACCCCTTAAGCAAGAGTCAGAAGTGGTTTTCACATGTTATGGAAGCACCTCCCTCATGGGGACACCCCAGTTACTTAGGCATCAGATCTGTGGACATCATTTTGGAGTTTCATGGAAAATGACTCTGGCCCACCTACTTTGGAAAACAAACAGAAGTCCCCACTGAAAGTCACCCTAGCAGAGCTGTAGGCAGTGTGGCAAGTGGCAGTAAGGACTGGAGGTTAGAAGGAGAACACTATGAAAGAATTATCAGGACTATGCTTGCCAACCCCTTTGGGTAGTTTGAAGCCTGGTGATAGCAATGATCAGATATAAAACCCAGGCAGACTCCTTTCCCATTCTAACCACCAGTCTTAAACAAAGACTGAGTCAGATTCCCAGTAGAAATATTTAATAAATTAGATCTCCTGGGATAGTTTCATGTACTTTCTCCAGCTTTTCCTTCATGAAATGGAATAACTTTCCATGAAAATATTCAGAGATATTTCTTGTCTTCATCCTTTATGCTAAACCCTTAGGGGAAAGACTTCTATTTTACTAAAACTAATTCTCCCACATTTTGAGAGAATGTTAACTCAGGCATGTGGGATGATCCA
>PVKU01006885.1:45426-102063 GCA_004027475.1 Anoura caudifer
CTGCTCAGCAAATAGTGCCGCAACAGCAAATGGCTCTGGCTTTACCCTTTCACCGGTTGGATAGTGACAGCAGTAAAGTTTGCTTGCTCTGAGAATGCTCTCAAAATGACACCTGTGTAAGTATTCAACCAGGTGAATGCCTTGAATTTCATCCAACGGACCTTTTTTGAGTTTGAAAAAAAAAATGCTTTCAAAAAGCCCTCAGAGGAGATGTGCTGAGCATTATTAAATCCCCCTCTCTCTCCCGTTATGTTCCAAGCCCTTTTAGTATAATTACTATGTTGAAGACCATTAACAGCACTGGGAGACTTTCTCAGCCTTTCTCATTTTTGACTGTGACTCATCACTCTGGAAATTTTTTCACTTCCTATTCCATTTTTGTGCTTACTTATCTTAATACTTCCTATCTATTACCAACCCTTATTTTAGAGGTTATATTTTTCAATAGAATTAATACTGCATTAAGGAGAAAACATGTGAAAGACAAAACGAAAATGTGCTTACCAATGGAGAATGCTGGCATTCAGACCCTGGTGTTCTTTTCATCAGAGGCACCCAGTACAGGCTATAGCCTCCTCTGACCTGACCTGGATAGCAGTGCATTTTGGAGCACCCAAGCTGGCCTAATACGAGTGAGATGCTCTGATACAAACAAGTTACCGATAGGTGGGCAGTAAGTTTAAAATATTTTTTTAAAATTACAATGAAGCACTGTATAGCTTTTCTCTTAATAAAAATAATTATAAAACTCCTAGACTAGGTCATCTTTTCTCATTTAAAGCAGTTTGTCCTCATTTGGTCTGGAAATGTCAAAGGGAGCCTAAATGATTAATGGAGAAGCTCAGAAAAGGCTCAGGGCTCTGCCAGAGCGTCACTGTGTACTACAGGAAAACGGTTAACCATTCCTAACCTCAGCTTTGCCACCTCACTCACTCCTAATCATATTGCAGAATACAGTGCAATTTCAAAATGAATGAAGGTGACACTTCTGGAGTTGGGACAGAACCAGTAGATGCAAAGCAGCGATCGACTCTAGATTAGCCCAAGAAAGACCTGAGTGCTAATTGTCTAGAGCACACAAAAGTCATCAACATCAGACATTTTCTACCAAAATGGTTTCTCAAGGTCAATTTCTTGCCTCACTAAGCATCATACAAAAAATATGTTTGTGTAGGTTTCCCATAGCAACAAGCACGCATCCATTACATGGGTACTTTACATGGCTTAGTCAGGATTACTCCTGGGACTGTGACCTCTCTGTCACAGCCTCAGTCAGGACTCTCTGACTCTCACTTCCTCATTACTTGTTACCCTGTGAGCACAGGATAACACCTCCATTTCTGCTGCCTTTACAAAATATAAGCACACAGAATATCAATGCTTTCTGCCCAAGGACCATCAGTCATGGTGGTGTTCCCACTAATCAGCATCACCATCCCAAATTATGCTTTCCCTGGATTTTTGTCTGCTGTTATCTTTAAGACCTTCTCAATGTTCAAGTCTTGCCTTTCTCCCTGTAGTTTGATATTCACTACTAGCATGCAAGTCTTTCTTAACTCCAGACCATTCCTATCCGGCCTTGGGTATCACCCAATCATGTAAGCTAGAGTTTCTAGACTCCTGGTCTTGAGTCTGTCCAGCATCATTGCCCTCTACAACTCCCCATAGTACCGCTATCTTCAATGAGACCAAAGGGAGGATGAGTTCCTAGGTCAGGCCAGGCTTGATGTGAGGTTGCCTTGAAATCACTGTGAAATCCCCAAGAGGTGCCTCACAAAACCCAGGGTGGGGGGTGAGGGCTGAAGGATGGGGAGGTGGCAGCTGACTAGATGGAAGCTGAGCCTACTTGCTCATGCTCCCAGCACAGATTTTGAGCTGATCTTCTGATGAGTGACTTGAACAATCAACAGATTCTAAACTGATATGAATTTTTGGAGCCAAGAAGAAAACAAGAAACTCTGCACTGTCCTGTAAGAGATTTTATAAGTTGAAGGGGAAATACCCAATATGAGATGCCTGCAGCAAAGGAAAGGACAGAGGAGAGAAAATGCAGCTTAGTAGCTCCCCCTGCTCCTAAAGTGGAGGTGGGGAGGCTCCATTTCTGCACAGGGAACCCCAAACACTAATTGGGAGAAACTTGGGAGGATATATAGAACCTGGGGACTCAGGCTGCACGCATACAGCGAGCAACATGTCCATAGCTGCAGCACCATCTGGGAGAGTCCAAGAGAGAAATTCTAGCTCCTACAACTGTCACAGGTACCAGCAGACTGTGGCCAGCCCTGACCAAGAAAGACTTTTTGCCTTTTGGAGAAGTGGAGTGCACAGAGAGCCAGGCAGTGGCTCAGAGCTACAGTGGGGATGCCACATAGGAGCTTTTTTAAAGAGGGGATGAAGGGTTAAAGGGACTTTGAGAATCCTCCTTGTTCATGCCTGAGCTGAGGCCTTCATTGGAAAAGCAAACTATAGTGGTGTCTCCCCAGGGAGAAATGGCCCTTCTCTCCAGATTAGTACCTTTTGATCTTTAGCTGTTCCCTTGGGAGAATTGGCCCTTCTCCCAGAGGGAATAGTTAGTCAATCACACGAGGCCCTTGGCGTGTAGCCACTTTTGTCTAAAACATATTTAATCACTTTTATCCACCCCAAAGAGAGATTTTGGAATTCCACCAGAGGGAAGGATGCTTCACCCGAACTGTTCCCAGATGAACCCCAACTGCTGCTGCCTCTGGGATTCCCAGCATCTGTGTTCAGATGTTGGTGATTTCCCATCTGGTGATGTATGCTTTTGATGCTTGCTTTTCTTTTTGCTTTCACTTAATAAAGTGCTTAACTATTCACCTTTGATGTGGGGTCTTTATTGTCTACAAATCTAAGCCTCCAAATTAAGTGGCCGCAATCTCATATGTGCTCCTTAACGGCACAGGGGAGTGGAGACATGGCTGAGCAGGGAACCTGCATATGCAGCTGCCCTGCCAGCAAAGAGGCCAGATTCGAATGATGGTTCATGCCCACTGAACCCAGATGGCCAGGAAGAATAGAGGTTGTGTGACAAAGGGACTGCAGGACCCTAACCAGTGTGGCTGGCAAGTCAGGGGCTATGTGTAGAATGGAGTTTTGTTTCTGAGCCTCGTGTGAGGGTAGTGAGCTAGGAACTGGACCAGGCATGAGCACCTGAGATTCTTTGCAGCGAGGTAGAGTCACTCAAACCACAGAGTACAAACTTCTGGGAAGGAAAAGGCATGCTCATTCCCCACCTGCAGGATTGCAAACTCTGCAGAACAGTAAGAGCAGGCTGAAAACCCCCCTGCTGGGTGCATATATGTAGGGGGAAGAAAGATAATCTCCAAAGTACCTTCTATGAACTTTTATCAGACACTATGCTTGTTCTTCCTTGGGCCCTATTTCACTGAAAACAGGAGAGCAGAGAGATGAGAAATTGACATAGCAAGAGGTATTCAGGGCCCCACCCAGCCTCGGCTCTCACACAGAACTGCCATCAGCACCAACCAGCAAAGAGCTGATCCTTTTACACAGATTGGCCTCTCACATGAAACAGACAGCTAATTCATCAGAAACTACACATTATTGAAAATAATCTGGAGCAGACCAAGCCATGTGGTGTGGGGGGCAGAACATGCCTGCTGTCTTCCCTGAAGACAGAACAGCATCTCCGGGGTGCGTGATCCAGGGATACCACCATCCTGATCATACCAGAGGTCCCCTCTGGAGGCAGGTGGAGATGGTACATGCGGTGTTGTTGGACATTACAGGAAGCATCCCTGGGCCTTATGCTGATAAAAAGCCAGCAGGACAGAACAGAGAGGACCAGCCAAGCCTGAAGGAGACAGCCACAGCCGTGGCTGCCTGAGCTAGACTAGGACATCAGCTGACATCAGGGACAGATCCTGAAGGAGAGGACAGTAGGCCAACAAACACTAGACTCTGCTGAGATCAACTTCACCTCATTCTTTTTAATTATTTGCACTATTTTTTCCTCCTGCACAGCTTTTTAACATTGTTTCTTTGTCTTCAATTTTGTTCCTATTATTTCACTAATTTTTATCATTTTATTTTATTTATATATATTTTATTACTTATTTCATTTTCATTTTAGTTTCCATTCCACTCTCATATTTTACTCTTCCCTTCTCTTACCTCCATTTTCACTTCATATTTCTTTCTAATTTTTGTTTTAAATTTTATTTTTTCCCCTTCTACACCTTGTTTCTATTTCTCGCTAATATTTCTCCTCCCTCCACTCTCTCAAAACTTTCATTCCATTAGTCATCTCATATTCTTGTGGGGGGCTCCACCCACAGAACCCCATCCCTCCATCACGGATGAAAATAAAACTACCAAGACATGATCTGTTTGGGGAAGAGAGGTAGTCTCTCTCTCAAAGGAGAAGGACCCAGAGCCCCTTCCTCACTGGGCTTTTATTGGGTTCAAATACACAGGAATATAGATATGCCAGGCTGCAAGGATCAAACAATGGATAACATTTCAAAGAAATCTGAGGGCTTAATCTGCATCAGTGTCTGTCAGGTAAGGGGGTTGCAAAACTTTGGGAGACATACTGATTTCCCCCTCGGACCCTTATCATTTAAATGAGAGCATTCTTAGCAAAGCAGGTTTCACAGGACTTTACAAATTCTTTCTTATGCCCGATCACCTGGGGAACCCCTCTGGCTGGCACAGGACTGCACCGCCCACCATCATAGTGTCAGGCTTAAGCTGATTAGAGCCAGGAAGCAAAGGATAAAGGAGACACCTCCTAGACAGAAATAGAGACTAGGGCTATGTCAGAATAGCCATGGGGTGAGGGTCCATCACCCCTTCTTTGCTGCAGCCCCCCAAGTCTTTCCATGAGGGCCTTCCAAGTGGTCATGTCTGGCTTGGGTTACCCCTCCCTCGAGGGGTCTTACCCGTCATTGACTAACCAACCAAGCATTGGGGCCAGAGATGGATGAAGCAGAAGTGGCGCTCCTGCCAGGGAGATAAGCTTTGCCTCCTTAGTGGCTCAGGTCCTCTTGACAGAACAGACCCAGATGAAGCAGGTCCCTTGGGCTCTTACTCAGCCTGGCCATTGGGTGCAGGTTACAGCTCCTGAAACCAGGCTGAATGGTTCCCAACATATTCTTTTCCCTTTCCTATAATATCCTTATTATCTTTTCCACTTTTATTAATATTTGCTTGGTTATCATTGATATTGGAGTTGTTGTTGCATTTCTTTAATTTTATCCCTAGTCGTTCACTATGTTTTTGTTTTAAATCTCATATTTTACTGTTCTCCAGTCCTATTCCATTTCACTTTCCTCCTGCCCTGTCTTATTTTCATTAAATTTTATTTTCTCTCTTTCTTAGACTGATTTGTAACCCTTACACTTATTGTTTCTCCTCCCTCTATCTTCTCAAAATCAGTTTTCTTCCTTTTAGACATCTCACAATTTTTTTCTTTCTTATAATATTATTATTCTCTTTCCACCTTTATTAATCTTTGCTCCTTTGTCATGGATATTGCTGTAATGGTTGGTTTTCTTAAATTTAGTTCCTAAGGTTTCACTATCTTTTTATAAAGTTTTTATTTATTTATTTTTAGAGAGAGGGGAAGGGAAGGAGAAAGAGAGAGAGAAACATCAATGTGTTGTTGCCCTTCGTGCACCCCCTACTGGGGCTTTGGCCCACACCCCAGGCATGTGCCAAGACTGGGAAACAAACCTGTGACAATTTGGTTCACAGGCTGGTACTCAATCCATTAAGCCACACCAGCCACGGCCACTATTTTCTTTCTCCACACTTCATGTTATACTCTTCCCTTTTCTTACTCCAGTTTGCCCTATTCCCCTCATATTGTATTTACTTTGTAAATTTTATTTCTTCACCTTGTTCCTATTCCTTATTCTTATCATTTAT
This sequence comes from Anoura caudifer, assembly GCA_004027475.1. NCBI lineage: Eukaryota > Metazoa > Chordata > Mammalia > Chiroptera > Phyllostomidae > Anoura > Anoura caudifer. The sequence continues at coordinate 51,340 of PVKU01006885.1, forward strand.
CCTCTACCTACCCTCTGAAAATATTTTTCTTTCCATTAGTCATTTCATATTCTTTTTTCCTTTCATATAATGTTCTTATTCTCTTTCCACCTTTATTGATCCTAGCTCATTTGTGGTTGATATCATGGTAGTGCTTTGGGGGTATGTTTGCTGGTGCAGGTGTTGTTTGCTGGTTGTTTTGTTCTGTTTTGTCAGCTCCTGGACAACAGCATACAAGAGGTGGTGAGGGTTGTGACTCTAAGTCAGCTAGGCAGAGGGGAGAACCCACCAATGAGTATGCCAACAACCAAAACCCAAATACAACAAAGAGCCTGCATAAACTCTATAAGGGACATCTCTAGATGCCCTATCCATCTCAGGAGTTCAAGGAGACTGCACCACTGAGAATAAGGGCTCCTACCACAGAAGGCCATCCCACAAACACATGGAGTCAAAGCAGTCAATCTAATATGCCAAAACAAACTAAAAAATCCACCTAAAATAGGGAGACAAAGAACCTCCAAATGAAAGGAAAGGAGGAATCCCAAGAAAGAGTACTGAATGAAATTGAGACTAGCAATTTATCAGACAAAGAGTTCAAAGTAATAGTTATAAGTATGCTAAAGGAACTCAGGGAGAACTACAAGGAACTTAGTGGGAAATAGATCAACATGAAAAAAATGCAACTATGAATAAGAGCCAGGAGGAAATGAAGAATACAAATCTGAAATGAAGAGTACACTAGAAGAAATTAAAATCAGGCTAGATGAAGCAAAGGATCAAATTAGTGAGTTGGAAGATACACCCAGTCAGAGCAGCAAAATGAAAAAAGACTTAAAAAGAACAAAGATAGTTTAAGGGAGCTGCAGGACAACATGAAATGGAATAATATTCACATCATAGGAATTCCAGAAGGAGAAGAAAAAGAGCAAGGGATAGAAAACATTACTTGAAAAAATAATGACAGAAAACTTCTGAGGGAAAAAGTGATGCTAGTTCAGGAAGCACAGAGGTTCCCAATCAAGAAAAACTCAAAGAGGCCTAGTGTAAGACATATCAAAATTAAAATGGCAATATCTAAAGACAAAGAGAGAATCTTAAAGGCAGCAAGGGAGAAAGAGCTAGTATCATACAAGGAAGCTCCAATAAGGCTATCAGCTGATTTCTTAATAGAAACACTAAAAGCCAGAAGGGAATAGCATGAAATATTACAAGTAATGAAAAGCAAAGACCTGCAACTAAGACTACTCTACCCAACAAGGCTCACATTTAAAATGGAAGATGAAATAAGGAGCTTCCCAGACCAAAAAAAAAAGGAGGGGTGCTAAAAGAATATATCCCCACCAAACCAGCATTGCAAGAAATGCTAAAGAAATTGCTTTAAGAAGATAAAGAGAGAGAGAGAGAACACAGACACACAGGGGAAAAATGGCAATGAATAAATACCTATCAATAATAATCTTAAATGTAAATGGATTAAATGCTCATATCAAAAGACTTATGGTAGCTGAATGCATAAGAAAACATGACCTGCATATATGCTGTATACAAGAGACCGTTCTCAGGACAAAAGATCTACACAGGCTGAAAGTGAGTAATGGAAAAAAAAACATTCCAAGCAAATGGACATAAAAAAAAGTGGGGTAATAATACTTATATCAGACAAAATAGACTTCAAAACAGAGGCCATAACAAGAAACAAAGAAGGTCACTACTTAATACTTAAGGGAGTTGTCCAACAAGAGGATAATAACCCTAGTAAACATATGCACCCAAAATAGGAGCATGTAAATACATAAGGACAATCTTGGAGGACTCTAAGAAGGAGATTGGCAGCAATACATTCATTGTAGGGGATGTTAATATGCCACTGGCAACAATGGATAGATATTCCAACAAAAAATCAACAAAGGTATGTGGCATGAATAGCACTCTAGATCAAAGAGACCTAATTGATATTTACAGAGCATTTCACCCAAAAGAAGCAAAATAAAGTTGTCTCACTATATCGCGGTTCACTTATTGTGGCTTCACTGTATCACAGGTTTTTTAAAAAATATATATCTAATTCTGTATTGCAGAGTTCTTGCCATATCGTGGGATTTTGCAATATATAGGTATTTATATAATATTTATTATTTTAATTATTTTTGCCTAAAAATTTAAAACAATATAAAAATATATTAAAATGTTAATTCAAACAATTAAAAGAATATTAAATTGAAATAAAATACAGTATGTATTTCATCAGCAGATGAATACCATACTGTACACAATGGAAATGCAGTACGCCACTACTGCTTGTGCAAGTTTGCCAATGTGAGATTGCACACAGCACACTGTTGGCTGATGAAATGGAAGGCAACCAACCACAGCACTGTGTTCTGTATCCTAGGCACTGATTGGCTCAGTGACCATAGCATCAGTCTGTTTGCTCTCCTGCGCTGTGCCCATATGTTCAGCATCTTTCCTTGTCCATTTCACATCGACATCTGATCGCTGCACGTAGTGTTGCTCTGCAGTTTTGTGTTCTTGTGAAATTTTCGTAAAAGTTTTAATTTATTTCAAGCCCTATGATGCCACCCAAATGTTTTTGCACCTTCTAAGGCTTCTGGCAGTGAACCCAAGTGCCAGAGGAATATGCTTACCATCAAAGAAAAGGTGGAACTTCTTGACATGTTAAAGGAAGGCAAAAGCTATGCGGCTGTAGGCCACCATCATGGGATCAATGAATCTACTGTTCACTACATAAAGAAAGATGGGAAGAATATTAGGTCTACGGCAACAATGACTTTTAACAAGACTGCAAAGAGGGTGGTCACTTCCCATAATAAGGCCATTGTGAGGCTGGAGTCTGCATTCGTCCTGTGGATAAATGACTGCAGGAAGAAGAATATCTTGCTGAATACCAACACCATCCAGATGAAGACCAGGAAACTTTATGATAGTTTTGCGGAAAGCATGGATGTTCACGACGGTGACAAGGATGAAGACAAGGACAACAATGCAGAAGCAGAACTGTTGAGTGCTTCTCCCACCAGACCAATCCCATTCAGTGCCAGCAAGGGCCAGTTTGACAAATTTCAGAGACGCTTTGGATTCAAGAGTGTTTCTCTGGGTGGAGAAGCTGCCTCTGCTGATAAAAAGCAGGACCAGCAACTCCCCATAACTATGTTCATCACTCAGACAAAAAGATCAGTTATGCCTATGCCTTTAGCAGAAATAGAAGTTACAGCCCAGGGTGAAGATACTGCACCACCTGATGAGGCGCCTGATGAAGTGGTGTCTTCAAAAGAGCTGTAATGCTCTTCCTGGCTGTGCAGTACATTCATCTCATTGTCCTCACCTTCATTGCCATCAGTACTTCACAGCTACATAATTCATGATCTTCATAATTCAAGTTGTAGTATACTTCACTGGTGACTAACCGTATAGAATTTTATATGTTGTTAAAATTATGTAGGTTTAAGAGTGTAGAAAGTGTTTAAGGACATATGAAGTGTCTATAAGAGTGTGGGAAAGGTTAATTAGAGAGTGGGAAAGGTTTATAGGAGTGTGGGAAGGGTTTATAAAGCCTTAAAATATATATATAAATAATAAAATAAATATAACGCCGCTACTTCGCAGATTTTCACCCATCACGGGGGTCTCTGGAACATAACTCCCTCGATAGGTGAGGGATCACAGTATACATTCTTTTCAAATGCATATTGTACAGTTTCAAAGATAGACCACACTGTAGGACACAAAACAAGCTTCAACAAATTCAAGAAAATTGAAATCATATCAAGCATCTTCTTGGATCACAATGGCTTGAAACTAGAAACCAACCTCAAGGAAAAAACTCAAAAACATTCACATACATGGAGACTGAATAACATGTTATTAAGTAATGAATGGGTTAATAATGAGATCAAGGAAGAAATGAAAAAGTACCTGGAAACAAATGAAAATATACACACAACAACCCAAAACCTATGGGACACAGCGAAGGCAGTCCTGAGAGGGAAATTCATAGCAACATAGGCCTACTTAAAGAAGATAGAAAAATCTCAAATAAACAATCTAACCCTCCATCTAAAAGAACTAGAGTAGAGAAACAACAACAAACAAAGCCCAGTGAGCAGAAGGAAGGAAATAATCAAAATTAGAGCAGAATTAAATGATACAGATACTGAAAAACCATTAAAAGGATCAATGAATCCAGGAGCTGCTTCTTTGAAAAGATAAAAAAAAATGACAAACCTTTAACAAGACTCGTCAAAAAAAGAGAGAGGACCCAGAAAAATAAAATCAGAAATGAAAGAGAAGTCACAACTGATACCACAGAAATATAAAAGATTGTGAAAAATTACTATGAACAACCATATGCCAAGAAATTAGGCAACCTGAGTGAAATGGATAAATTCCTAGAAACATACAATCTTCCAAAACTGAATCAAGAAAAAGCAGAAAGCCTGAATAAACCAATAACAACTAGTGATATCGAAGCAGTAATAAAAAAATTTCCAGCACAAAAAAGCCCTAGACCAGATGGCTTCACAGAAAACCCTAGACCAAACATTCCAAGAAGAATTAACCCCTATTCTTTTCAAAATATTCCAAATAATTCAAGCAGAAGGATGAATCCTAAACTGTTTTTACAAGGCCAATATTATCTTAATTCCAAAACCAGGTAAAGATACAACAAAGAAAAAAAATTGTAGGCCAATATCTCTGATAAACAGAGATGCTAAAATCCTCAACAAAATAGTAGCAATCTGGATCCAGCAATACATTCAAAAGATCATACATCACAATAAAGTGGGGTTTATTCCAGAGATGCCAGGATAATACAATATCCACAAATCCATAAACATGATACACCACAAAAACAAAATAGACAAAAATCACATGATCATATCAATAGATGCTGAAAAAGCATTTCATAAAATCCAGCACCAATTTATAATAAAAACAGTCAGCAATGTGTGTATAGAGGGAGCATTCCTCAATATAATAAAGGCCATATATGAGAAACCTACTGCCAACTTCATACTCAATGGGCAAAAACTAAACTCTTTTCCCTTAAGATCAGGAGCAAGACACAGGTGTCTGCTTTCACTACTCTTATTCAACATGGTACTGAAAATTCTAGCCACAGTGATCTGACAAGAAAAAGAAATAAATGGCATCCAAATTGAGAAGAAGGAAGTAAAACCATCATTATTTGCAGATAACATGATAGTGTACATAAAAATCCCTATAGACTCTACCAGAAAACTACTCAACTTAATAAGTCAATTTGGCAAAGTAGCAGGATATAAAGTCAATATTCAGAAATTGAAGGCATGTTTTGTACACCAATAATGAATTATCAGAAAGAGAAACTAGGGGAAAAAATCCCATTTACTATAGCAACAAGAAAAATAAAGTACCTAGGAATAAACCTAACAAAGGAGGTAAAAGACCTAGACTGGGAAAACTATAGAATGCTGAAGAAAGAAACTGAGGAAGATACAGGTAAGTGGAAGTATATACTGTGTTCATGGATTGGAAGAATTAACATCATTAAAATGTCCATACTACCCAAAGCAATCTATAGATTCAATACAATTCCTATTAAAATACCAATGACGTATTTCACTGATCTAGAACAAATACTCCAAAAATTTACATGGAATGAAAATAGACCTCAGCAATCTTGAGAAAGAAGAATTTAGTTGGAGGACTCACAATACCCAATATCAAACTATATTACAAGGCCACTGTAAAATAAACATCCTGGTACTGTCATAAGAACAGACAAATAGATCAATGGTGCAGAACAGAGAGTCCAGAAATAAACCCATATCTCTATGGTCAATTAATAGTTGACAAAGGGGTCATGAGCATATTATGGAGTCAAAACAGTCACTTTAATAAATAGCGTTGGGAGAACTGGAGGGGCACATGCAAAAAAAAAAATGAAACTTGATCACCAACTCATACCATACACTAGAATAAATGCAAAATGGTTAAAAGACTTAAATACAAGTCATGATACCACAAACATCCTCTTGGAAAAGGTAGGCAGTAAAATCTCAGATATCGCATGTAGCAATATTTTTGCTGCTATATCTCTAGGGCAGAGGTGTCAAACTCATTTTCAGCAGGGGTCACATCAGCCTCGTGGTTGCCTTCAAAGGGCTGAAAGTAATTTTAGGACTGTATAAATGTAACTACTCCTTAACTAGGGGCAAGGAGCTCAGCGCTGCCGCCATATAGAAACAAGGTGCCAGGCCAGATAAAACAGGGTGGAGGGCCAGATTTGGCACAGGTGAGCCTTGCCACCTGTGCTATAGGGCAAGGTAAATAAAGGAAAAAATAAACAAATGGGACTACATCAAATTAAAAAGTTTCTGCACAGATAGAGAAATCGTCATTAAAATGAAAGGGGAACTGACTCTATGGGAGAACATATTTGCCAATAATACATAGGGCAAGGGTTTAATCTCCAAAACATAAATAACTCATAGGACTCAACACCAGGAAGACAAACAATCCAGTTAAAAAATGGGCTAAGGACTTGAAAAGACACTTCCTTAACGAGAACATAAAGATGACCCATGGACACATGAAAAGATGCTCAACATCAGTAGCATCAAAGAGATGCAAATTAAAATCACAATGAGATATCAACTCACACCTGTCAGAATGGACATCATTAATAAATCAACAAACAATAAGTGCTGGCGAGAAAAAGTACTTATTGGAGAAAAGGGAACTATAGTACATTTTTGGTAGGAATGTAGACTGGTGTAGCCTCTGTGAAAAATACTGTAGAATTTCCTCAAAAAATTAAAAATGGAATTGCTTTTGGCCAAACAATTCCATGGCTGGGAATATACCCCCAAGAATCCCTAAATACAAGTTCAGAAGAACTTTGCACCCCTGTGTTCATAGCAGTGCTAATTACAATAGCTAAGTGTTGGAAACAGCCTAAGTGTGCATCAGTAGATGAGTGGATACAAAAACTGTGGCACATTTACACAATGGAATACTATGCAGCAGAAAAAAAAGAAGGAACTCCTACCTTTCACGACAGCAAGGATGGAACTGGAGATGATTATACTAAGTGAAATAAGCCAGGCAGTGAAAGATAGATGCCATATGATCTCAGTTATAAGAAGAATCTAATGAACAAAGTAAACTAACAAGCAAAATAGAACCAGAGACGTAGACACATGGAACAGATGGACAGCAGCCAGAGGGGAGGTGGAAGGGGGATAATAGTGGAAAGAAGGGGAAGAGACTAGTCAAAGAACATGTATGAAAGACCAATGGATATGGACAGTGGGGATTGACTGTGTAAGTTGGGGGTGGGCTGGGCAAAGGAGGGAAAGGGGAAAAATTGGGATAACTGTAATAGAATAACAATTAAAAAAAAAAACACCCAGGTAACCATGACAGCTGTTCTCTCTCATCCAGTGGTTCTTAGAGTTCCTGACCAGTAGTTTCAGCATCATTTGAGAACTATTTCAAAATGTTCAACTGTAGACTTCCAGCCAAGATGGAGGTGTAGGTGGACACACTGTGCCTCCTTACACAATCAAAATTAAGGACAACAAGGATTTAGAAACAAGAAAACAACCAGAACTGAGAGAAAATTGAACTGTATGGAGGTCCGACAACCATTCATCCAGACTGGTAAGAGGGGTGGAGTCGCAGCAGGAGGAAGCAGATGTTAGCAGACCTGGGCCCACAGGCAGCTGCTGGTAGACCCAGGCCTGCAGGTGGCAGCTAGCAGGCCCCAGGCACACAGGTGGCAGCTAGAGGACCCCAGGCGCAAGGTGGCTGGCTGACCAGGCGGTCCCACATTTGTGTGCAGATAATCCAGGTGAAAACGGGGAACAAGACAGAACTCACAACCCAGGGCCCCAGCACCAGGAAATAAAACCTAAAAACACTGAGACTCCAGCCCCACATATAGCATCACAACCCACCTACTGGGCTGCCCTGCCCTGGGGAACACTAAAGGTTCCACCCCTCACTACGTAACAGCCGTGACCAGACCAAAAAATCAAAACAAAAAAATGGCTCAAATGGGAGAACAGATTAAAGCCCCAGAGGCAATTCATCTAAGCGACCAAGAGATAGCCAACCTATCAGATGCACAGTTCAAAGCACTGGTGATCAGGATGCTCACAGAATTGGTTGACTTTGATCACAAATTAGATGAAAAAATGAAGGCTACAATAAGTGAAATGAAGGAAAACACACAGGGACCCAATAGTGATGGGAGGAAAACTGGGACTCAAATCAATGGAGTGGACCAAAAGGAAGAAAGAAACAACCAATCAGAAAAGAAGGAAGAAACAAGAATTCAAAAAAATGAGGAGAGGCTTAGGAACCTCCAGGACATCTTTAAATGTTCCAACATCCAAATTATAGGGGTACCAGAAGGGGAAGAAGAAGAGCAACAAGTGGAAAACTTATTTGAACAAATAATAAAGGAGAATTTCCCCAATCTGGCAAAGGAAATAGACTTCCAGGAAGTCCAGGAAGCTCAGAGAGTCCCAAAGAAGTTAGGCATTTTCCAAGGAGGAATACACCAAGGCACATCATAATTACATTACCCAAGATTAAAATGAAGGAGAGAATTCTAGAAACACCAAAGAGATAAGGGCATAGTCACCTACAAAGGAGTTCCCATCAGACTGTCAGCTGATTTCTCAAAAAAGACCTTGCAGGCAAGAAGGGGCTGGAAAGAAGTATTCCAAGTCATGAAAGGCAAGAACTACATCCAAGATTGCTCTATACAGCGAAGCTGTCATTTAAAATGAAAGGGCAGATAAAGTGCTTCTCCAGATAAGGTCAGGTTAAAGGAGTTCATCATCACCAAGCCCTTATTATATGAAATGTTAAAGGGACTTATCTAAGAAAAAGAAGATAAAAAATAGGACAGTAAAATGACAGCAAACTCACTGATATTAACAACCACATCTAAAAAAAAAGCGAACTAAGCAAACAACTGCAATAGGAACAGAAACACAGAAATGGAGATCACATGGAGGGTTAGCAACAGGGGAGTGGGAGGAGGAGAGAGGGGGAAAAGGTACAGAGAATAAGTAGCACTGATGGTGGGTAGAAAATAGACAGGGGGAGGGCAAGAATAGTGTGGGAAATATAGAAGGTAAAGAACTTATGTCACATGAACATGAACTAAAGGGGGGAATGTGGGGGGGAATGTGGGTGGGAGGGGGTGTGCAGGGTGGAGGGGAGTGATGATGGAGAAATGGGACAACTGTAATAACATAATCAATAAAATATAATAAAACAGATCAATACATAGCCAATAAAAAAATGTTCAACTGTACTCAATCAGAAACTCTTGGTATGGGGCCCAGGAACAGCAGCTTTAACAAGGCCTTCAGGTGATTCTGATACACACAAGTGAAGTGGGCAGAGTATTTCAAGGAAGGCTTTGCTGACATGCTGTGCCCTTCCTACACCTTGGCACAAGGAAAGTGCAGCTGGCCCACTGGGCTGACAGGCCCTGACCATAATCTTGGGACTTCTGGATTGAATCAGTAAATCCTCCACATACTCAAAGACAATAGTCACAGATTTCCTGAAACAGTACTCTCATGAAGACAAAGAAGATACAGCATAAACTCCATTATGTCACCAAACACTTCTAAGTTCCAGCTCTGGGTGGAAGGACATCGTGCTCCTCTGCTCCAGAAAACAGTTCATGTAATAGTAGCCTCAGAGGGCCACCTGATGTAGACCATGGCTGAGCAAATTTAAACTGAGAAATACAGGACTATAGTAAGGCCCTGATTTTGAATTTAATGCATTCAGTAATCATTGAGAAGGAATGCATTCCCTAGCCTTTAAAAAAAATAGAGAAGTGCTCCAAGACATCTTGAAAGTTGTAAGTTACAATAAATTCCAGTCTCAAGTTAATAACTGTTTAATTTATTCACTTTGGTACCAGGCATTGTGCTGGGAGTTTCCTGGTTGCTCCTCAGAACAACTGTGTGTGGAAAACGTGTCAATGGAAAGATGTCAGGCAGTGGAAAGAACTGCGTCTCGAGTCTGAGCACTTGGGTTGGGGTCTCAGTTTCTCAGTTTCTCAGTTTCTCAGAAATAAAGGATAGATGGTACTGGATTCCTGGTTTGTTGTTGTTGTTGTTGTTTTATAATGGACAACTGAGAAAATGTTTATAGGTACTCAAAAAGTGAGCTGTGGTTATGACTGGTTAATCCCATTTTATACACAGGAACAAAAATCTTGTAGAGGTGAATCAGAGATTCTCCATGCTGGTGGCACATTTGAATCACCCACAGGGCTTTTTAAAAACCCTGTAGTCCCCAAGTACAGTAGATAGGATTAAAACCCGCAGGTTAAATGAGTTGCCCGCCATTGTACAGCCAGCAGGTGGCAGGGTTGGGACTTAAGCCCAGGCCTACTGACCTACTGATACTGAAACCCAAGCCCTGCTGAAAAGCCAATTCATGGAGCTCAGAGTGCAGTGACACCTCTGAGGTGCATGACAATACTTGTCACAGAAAGGATGGTATTTTCCCAGCAGATCCAGTTCAGAGTCTGTATCAGGTGGTGCTGATCTCAGCAAGAGCAATCCTTGGGGAATAAAGCAAAGCATCAAGTCACAGAGAAGGAGCAAAAGGTTTCCTTCTGGCTAAAAGGATTACTCTGCCACTTAAAAACAAAAACAAAAACAAAAACAAACAAACAAAAGAAACAGAAACAAAACACATACAAAAAAACCACCTCCTGACCTTATAAATGAGCTGTGTGAGTCACAAGGCACATTCATACTTATTTCCCTGCACTGCCACTTCCTAGCTGAGCATCTTTGGGCAAGTTACTTAATCTCCCTGTTCTCGCTTTCCTCCTCTGAAAAACTAGGGTGATAATAATATCTATCCCATAGTGTTTCTGTGATGATTGGGTGAGATGTTTGTAAAGCACTGAAAACAGGAACTGACATAGAGAAAGCATGCAATGATGTCAGCAGTTATTAAATTCAGACTTCACAAAAACCTGAGGCTTGATGTCTTACCCCAAGTTAACAGCTGGTATTGCAGAGCTAGTGTCAAACCCACCTTTTCTAAGTCTAGGGTTAAAGGCCCTCTCCTTCTATACCTGTATCTCATAGGTCCTATCTTTGTCATCTCTCACCTGGGATCTTCAGGGCTGCCTACCTGTGTTCCTGTCTCTAGGTCCTTTTCCATTTAATGTGTCTTCCTCCTTTACATTTATATATTTAAAGATTTTATATCTTTACTTTTAGGGATGGGGAAGGAAGGGAGAAAGATAGGGAGAGAAACATCAATGTGCAAGATACATTCATCAGTTGTCTCTCACACGGCCCCAAGTGGGAACCTGGCCCACAACCCAGGCATGAGACTGACTGGGAATCAAAGCGGCAACCTTTCAGTTTGCAGGCCAGCGCTCCATCCACTGAGCCACACCAGCCATGGCTATGTATATATTTTGAAGTTTTTATTTATTTTTATCTTTATCTTTTTTTATTGTAAAGGTAACATACTTCACTTTGCATTATAAAGGCAAAATAGCATTAGTGAACATTGTGGGGTGAGAAAAATTCATCAAGAACCCCACTACATCTGACATAAGATCTTACTGCAAGCTTTCACCCTAAGCACACAGTTTTCTCCACCATGGCTCTTCTTCTTTAAAGTCCATAAGAACCACCAAGAAAACTTGGTTAAATTTCAGATTCCTGGCCTCAAATGTTCTCATTCAGCAGAACTGGGACTGGAGGCCTAGATGTTTCTAGTAGCATCAACTTTGAGAAATATCCTTGTGGCATCATGTACATTCCTGTACTATTTCACAAAAAGTTTTTGCTACAAGCCCCTTTCCTATTGCTACACAGGCTTCACAACGTAATTTGGCCTCTACAAGGCTTCCATGGTGTTAATAGTCACTGCAACAATATGAGTGGTACTCTCCTAGCCACCCCAGTTCACATTCTTTCTGTGCTTGTGTTGATCTCAGATAAAGGGTGTAGGAATACAACATTCAGTCAGGGGGGATGCACAGTCATATACCTCTGGTGAAATCTTTAAATTGAATTCGTTTAAGCTGTCCAGGCAGGTTTGTGTGTGATAAAGCCAAGTGGAGATCCAGAATGGAGAAGCAGACCCAGAACCCGAGCTGGACAAAGTCAAAGTCTGGACCAGAAGATTTGAGACTGCAGAAATTCCAGAAGCTGGTGGTTGGAGCAGCTGGAAGAGGGCCCAAACCACCAGGAGGTGGACTAGTGTGAGCATGTGCCCAGGGCTCAGAATGTAAGGAGGCACTGCCCTTCTCGACCCTCAGAGAGAGAGGGCCTTACTTGCCTCGCCTGGTCCACTATCTCTTAACCACATTGGCCCTGACAACTGCTCAAGGGATTCTGCTGAGTTTTAAGCTGGAAAACCTTGTATGCCTACTGACCTGCTCAGGTTCATCTGTCTGTCCTATGCCTCTGGGTTTAAAAGGCCCTCCTTTTTCCTTACCACTTACTGTCTTGGTTAATTGGTGAGTTTATGTACTTGGTGGGACTGATGGGAGGACAACATCCTTCCATGGGAGAGGAATAGCCAAATAAGCCAATGTATCAGAGACCTTATTTTCTCACTTCCCTCCCTCAGTGTTGTCAACCACTAAAGACTGGAAATGGCCTTGGCTTCAGAGAGCACAACTCTGCTAGGCAAATCTGTACACAGAGACCCACTCATGCTGAAAACAATTTTTAATACTTCATTACTGGAAGACTCCGCCGGAAGCAAGAGGTCCCTCACCTTGTTGCCATGGAAGTCACCAAAGGCCGCCAGCTCTGTTTCCAGGGTCCTTAGCATTGCAGGTCTTGTAATTCAGATTCTCTGAGGGTGAATGGGCAGGACTCAGCAAAACCAAAATGCTCATTTATTAATTTACAATAAAAGTAGTCACACCTTTATTTTAGCTGATCAACAGAAAACATGCATAGACATAGACAACAGCATAGTTATTACCAGAGGGGAAAAGGGGGGGATATAGAAGAGAGTAAATGGGGGGACAAATGGTGATAGAAAGAGACTTGACTTGGGGTAGTAAACATGCAATACAGTATACAGATGGTGTATTATAAATTGTACACCTGAAACCTATATAATTTTATTAACCAATGTCGCCTCAATAAACTCAATTTTTTAAAAAAAGCAGAAAACACACTGAGGTCAGGATTGCACAGTGCACACAAAATTAAAGTAAAAAGCCTGAGATTGTAAGAAATATTTTCACCAAGCCATAGTCAGGTAATAAGTTCCCATTCTTCACTATTGAAACATGGACATTATTTCATCCTGTCTGTGAACCCTCTTTCTCTCTGATTCCAGTTCCTTTCTCTCTACCTTTCCCCTTTCAACACTGCAAGCCAGCTCTCAGGACTAAACTTATCAATTCTTGCTCCATTATCATCCTTTGGATGGAGTCTGTACCAGTTTTTGATGTACTTCCTCACTATGACTGGATTGCTTTATGATTGTTTCTTTTTTTTAAGATTTTATTTATTTATTTTTAGAGAGAGGAGAAGGGAAGGAGAAAGAGAGGGAGAGAAACATAGATGTGTTTCCCGCATGCCCACTACTGGGGACCCGGCCTGCAACCCAGGAATGTGCCCTGACTGGGAGTCAAACCAGTGACCCTCCGGTTCGCAGGCCCACGCTCAATCCACTGAGCTAGAGCCAGGGCCAATTGTTTCTGATAATTTCTCTTCTTAGGCCAATTTCCCCTTCACCTCATACTTGGCCTCCTTGCCTATATGCCCTTGTGTGCCTGTGAGTTCACATAACCAAGAAATACGAGATTTGGAAGTGTCAGGGATATGCTGTCAAGCTTGAGAAACGGGTTTTGCAGGAAGCTTGCTGTGTTGAGTAGTATTTACAGAAAGGGCAATTGGCACAAAGAAGGCGGGAGTGTGTAGGAGTATATGTCATTGGTGCTATTTCAGGGCAAAGTCCAATTTCGTGTGTCCACATGTGAGCACACTCCAGTCAGGTCAGTCTTCATCAAAATAGCTTCCTGGTACCAGATTTCCAGGTCTGATGACGTCACTGGGCAGTACTGCAGGACTAGCTGTGACCCTTTACTTACTTTCTGTGCCCTTTGCAAATGACAGCCTGTCCCCACCCTGTCTTCATTCCTCTTATCTCTAAAGCACAGTTTCTCAACCTCAGCACCAGTGGCAGTCTGGGCTAGATTATTCTTTGCTGTGGGAGACTGTCATATGCATTGTAGAATGTTTAACAGCATCCCTGGCCTCTACCCATTAGATAGCAAGTAACTTTATCATTTATGACAACCAAAAATGTATCCAGACATTGATAAATATCCCTGGTGTGAGGGTAGGGGGCCCATAAGAACCATATATGTAAAGGGGAGGGAAAGCAGGTAACACTAATTGCCTCTAATTTCAGGTAGGTGCAGAGAGAGAGACTGGAGTGAGGAAAGTGTTGGAGTGAGCAGGTATATCCTGAAACATTGGGCTCAGATGGTCCCCTGCCACTACCTCTCAAAAACTTTTTTATGCAGCAAACCATTAAATATGCTTTGTGCAGAAATCGGCCTGTTTATAGATTCTAACCAGTTTTGGAGATGCCTCTTAAGGCTACCCACATCTATCATGTTTATTCACTCAGATCCAAACTAAATAGGATTTTGAAAAAAAAATCTGCAATTTTTTTATTCAGTTACAGTTGTCCCACCTTTTTCCCCATTGCTCTCCCTTGCCTCATCACCAGCCACTCCCACAGTCAATACCCTCCTCATCGTCCATGCCCATGAACCCTCTATTCATGTTCTCTGGCTTGCAGAGTTCCCCCTCCTTCCCCATTACCCCCTTCCCCCTACCCTCCAGTCACTGTCAGTTTGTTCTTTATTTCCAGGTCTCTGAGTCTGTTTTGCTCATTTGTTTGTTTTGTTCCTTAGGTTCCACTTATGGGTGAGATCATATGGTATTTGTCTTTCACTGACTGGCTTATTTCACTTAGCATGATACTTTCCAGTTCCATCCATGCTATCATGAAGAGTAGGAGTTCCTTCTTTCTTTCTGCTGCGTAGTATTCCATTGTATAAATGTACCATAATTTTTTGATCCACTCATCTACTGATGGGCACTTAGGCTGTGTCCAGCCTATTGTAAATACTGATGCTATGAACATTGGGGTGCATAGGTTCTTTTGCATTGGTGATTCGGTATTGTTAGGGTATAGTCCCAGCATATAGGCAGGAAAATTTCAGATATCCCATGTAGCAATATTTTCACTGATACATCCCCTAGGGTAGGGGATATAAAAGAAAGAATAAACAAGTGGGACTACATTAAACTAAAAAGCTTCTGCATGGCTAAAGAAAACATCAACAAAACAGAAAGGGAACCAACCACATGGGCAAACATATTTACCAATGCCTCAGACAAGGATTTCCAAACTATATAAAGAATTCAAATGACTCCACACCAGGAAGACAAACAATCCAATTAAAAAATAGGCAAAGGACCTGAACAGACACTTTTCCAAGGAGAACATACAGAGGGCCCATAGACACATGAAAAAAAAATGCTTAGCATCACTAGCCATCAGAGAGATGCAAATTAAAACCATAAACAGATTCCACTTCACACTGGTCAGAATGGCCATCATTAATAAATCCACAAACAAGTGCTGGTGAGGTTGTGGAGAAAAGGGAACACTCGTATATTGTTGATGAGAAGGCAGACTGGTGCACCCACCATGAAGAACAGTATGGAGTTTCCTAAAAAACCTAAAGATGGATTTTGAAAAAATTTTGAAAGAACAAGAGTTTACTTTTTTAAAGTTCTGAAGCAAAGTTCTCAAAGCCAGAATTTATCACCAGCATCTTAAGAAGTATCATTATTGTTGTTGATGTTGGCATTGCATAAACAACATTGAAGATAATAGAAAGGAAAAATTCTACTTTTATGCTATTCCCCAAATCCAATAGCTTTAATTTTTCACTTTCCTTCTAGTTCTTAACCATACAAATACATGTTTTTCTCACATATTAAACTCTTGAGTAGACCCGACTTCAAATTCTCAACACCATGTTCTAATAAACATTTATGGGATATGAACACATGGGTTGTTCTGTGTCTAAAGATATTTTGAAAGAAAATGTGGACTAATGTACATACATTTACAACCACTGATTTAGCTGTGGCATAACATTTAGTAGAAGGCATCTAGAAAAACAGTTCCAGGTTTTTTTTGTTTGTTTTTTTTTAAACTCTCACCCAAGGGTATGTTTATTTTGAGAGAGAGAGAGAGAGAGAGAGAGAGAGAGAGAGAAAGAGAGAGAGAGAGAGAGAGAGAGAGAAACATTGATCGGTTGCCGCCTACTTGCCCCCAACCAGGGATTCAACCTGCAACCTAGATATGTGTCCTGACTGGGATCAAACCTGCAAACTTCTGCTGCACAGGACAATGTTCCAAGCAAGTGAGCCACCTGGCCAGGGAGATAATTTCAGTTTTGATTACCCTGATTGGTCCACATTACTCTACTTAATGATAGGACTTTAAACAAGAATAAATTAACTGTCATCCAGATATGTTGACTGTTCTGCTAAGATAACATGAAGAGTAGTGACAGGGCTGGGAACAAACAACAGGCCTCCTAATTCCCTGACCAAACCTAATGGCTTTTCACCACACCCCCTTCCTTACTGTGTGCCCATAAAATTTACTAAGGAAAGGATAAGTCAGAATAAAATAATATTATTACAAGGAAGCTCATACACAGTTGATTTTCACAAAGTGTTTCCCATACTGCAAGGATTAAGGTTCTGGGTCTGTGACATTTAGTAGAAATTGTCCAAGACAAAAATTAGAAATTATGGGTTTAGTCTGGACTCTACCGTTTATGAGTGCTAAAACCATAACTGGAACATTTAACTTCTCTGAGCCTTGGTTTATTAATTTGTAAAATATTGGTGAGTCCTACCAAGTATGCATTAGGAATCTAAAGAACATTCTATCCTTTGAACAAATAATCCCCCACTTCAGGAATTTTATTATTTAAGAAAAATTTTGGTATGCAGAAATAGCATTATGTACAAAAATACCCTATTACCCCTTTATTTATAACTACTATTTGTTAAGCCTGCTGTGTGTGAGAGCTGCTGTGCTGATTGATGTAATTGTCTCAAATCATCATAACAAATTAGAGAGAGGAATATTATAGTGTTTATTATACAAATGAGAAAACTAATGGCCAGACAGGAGAAATGCCTGCCCCAAATCAGACATGGTATGTGGTAGAAGCAGAAGTCAACGTCATAATTGCTTTTCTCACAGCTCATTTTCTTTCCTCTATGCCTTGCCAGTTTATGTAGTGGCAAATATTTGGAAACAACCTAAATAGCCAATAATAGGGATTGACTTAAACATTATACAATGGAGCCCTGACTGGTATAGCTCAGTGGATTGAGCATGGGCTGTGAACCAAAGGGTTGCCAGTTCGATTCCTAGTCAGGGGACATGCCTGGATTGTGGGCCAGGTCCCAGTATGGGGCACTTGAGAGGCAACCACACACTGATATTTCATCCCTCTCTTTCTCCTTCTCTTCCTCTCTGTCTAAAAATGAATAAATAAAATATTTTAAAAATTATACAATGGAATATTTCCAGCCATCAAAATCTTATTTCTATAAAGTTTTTAATCAGTTTTATTAAAGTGCTTAATAGAGTCTTCTATCTAATAGAGATGAAAAGGCTCCGGGGTAGAAGGCAAGGATCTCCATGCCCCACACCTGGATGAGGCTGGGAACAGATGGGCTTGGGTGGAAGGAGAGTGGCCGACAGGGATGGGTATCAGCCACCCTTGTGTGACCAGGCATTCACAAAGATGCCAGGCCACTGGGTCAAAGGGCAGAATAAGGATAAAGCCAATGGGAACTGAGTATAAGCTCATGTGAGAAGATGTGTTGTTAGCATTTAGGTTTGGCTGCTCTAGCAGAGAAACTTTTATTTAACAAATGAAGGTATAATTTTGCTGCTGAGAAATCCAGGCAGGTTCTCTGGAACTGGATTCCCAGTATCAGAGACCCAGCTTGCTTCTACTCTGTGGTACTGCCATCCACCACTAAGCTTCCATCTTATAATTCAAGATGACTGTTCTAGTGCCTTTGTTCTAGTGCCTTTGTTCTAGCCAAGGAGAAGGATGGAAGGGGAAGAAAAGGAAACACCCTTTTCCTTTGAAGCCACAACCTGGAAGTTATGAGAATCAGTGTATGCACACCCCATTGGCTAGAATTTGGTCGCAATACCCTTTCAGTGCAAGGGAGTCTGGAAAATGTAGTCTTTAGTAGATCCACCAAATGCCCAACTGGTGATCCCATTTATATCAAATTAGGAGAGAGAATCTGTGTTGGGGGACAATTAGCCCAGAAGACTAAAGAAAGGCAAACAACAAAGGAGTTCTTATCCTGTTATTATCTGTAGAAATTGTCAGTTCTACTCATGAAAACAAAAACATCCAGCCCTGGCTGGTGTGGATTAGTGGATTGAGTGCTGGCCTGCATACCAAAGGGTTGCCAGTTCAGTTCCCAGTCAGGGCATATGCCTGGGTTGTGGGCCAGGTCCCCAGTAGGGGGCACATGAGAGGCAACCACACATTGATGTTTCTCTCCCTCTCTTTCTCTCTCCCTCCCCCTCTGTCTAAAAATAAATAAATAAAATCTTTTTTAAAAATGAGAAAATCCATTTTACACCACTTTAACTTTTCACATACTTCCCCTTATTTCACCTACTTCAAACTTCCCCCATCACCATCTTCTTAAGAGACACTGAGTAAAATCCTACCTTATCTCTCTAGGCATTTGAGAGTCACAGATGAGTTCTTATGTTGTGGAACACTGTGCCAAGACTGGTGTGGAGATGATAAAGTTGTTGTTTTCATTATATTAAGAACCAGGGCACATTATTAAGAACCAGGACACAAGACTGCATATAAAGTTGAATCAAAACTTTTATTCTCTTAAATTCATAGGAAAATATTTGGGGGGGGAACACCATTATGTGAGTGCCTGTTTTTATTGTTAGGATAGTAAGTTTTTACACTTAAAAAAATTGTTTTCCAAAATGTCTAAAATTTCTTTAATGAGCACCTATGAATTTTATTTTTAGAAATTGTTTGAGTGTTTATTTATAAACCACTATCTTCTTGTCAATCTTTATGTGAAAACAATGAATACAGTATATGTGAAATTGCTTCCAAAAGTATAAGGAAAATTGAAAATGCAACAATTTTTAATGTGTCATAATTGCTTATTATCTAAAGAATGGGCATTACTAGCAAGGCACTGGATTTAGATGTTATTGATTCTTCAAATACCAAGGCAGATTAACTGTGTCTTGAAAGATAAAGTTTGCTAGCATACTAGCATACTAGCTAATATATACCAAGTATCTACTGTTTACCAGACGGGAGCTTTTCACATATGAAGGAGTTTTTGTCATTGTCCTCTTTTTTTCTGGCAGGGAAACTGAGGTTTCCAATTATTAGGAAACTAGCCTAAGATAACATACTTAGTGATCTAATATATAATTTTCAAGAAAAACACTACTTATGAAAACTAATGTGTCTGTCTAAACTTCTGGCCAAGATGCTGGCATAAGTTGACTCACTGTGCCTCCTCACACAATCAAAAGAAAAACAACAATAACTAAAAACAAAAAACACTAGAACTGGCAGAAAATTGAACTGACAACTAAGGAATTAAAGAAGAAATATTCATCCAGACCAAGAGGAGGGGCGGAGATGGGCAGCTAGATGGAGAAGACTTATGGCAAAGCAGCAGTTGGAGGACCAGGGCAGGCAAGGCAATGGATAGCGGACTTGGTGGTCCCACATTCTCATGCAGATAAAATGGGAGGAACAACTGGGGAGCATGATAGACTGTGCAACCCAGAGTTCCAGCACCAAGAAATAAAGCCTCAGAGGCACTAAAAAAAAAAAAAAAAAACACCTGTGGGGACTGAGGTAGCAGCAGGAGAAACTCCCAGCCTCACAGGAGAGTTTCTTGGAGAGACTCATAGGGTCCTAGAATGTACACAAACCCACCCATCCAGGAATCAGCACCACAAGGGCCTAATTTGATACTGGGTAGCAGGAGAAGTGACTAAAAGCCAACAGAGAGTGGAGCAAGTGGCACTGTTCCCTCAGACCCCTCTCCCACATACAGCATCACAACCCAGTGATGTGGGTTGCCCCACCATGGTGAACACCTAAGGCTCCGCCCCTTACTGCATAACAGGTGTGCCAAGACAAAAAAAAGGGGGAGGGCAAATGAGAGAACAGATCAAAGCTACAGAAAAAAATACAACTAAGTGATGAAGAGATAGCCAACCTATCAGATGCACAGTTCAAAACACTGGTAATCAGGATGCTCACAGAATTGGTTGAATTTGGCCACAAATTAGATGAAAAAATGAAGGCTATAAAAAGTGAAATAAAGAAAAATGTACAGGGAACCAACAGTGAAGGGAAGGAAACCAGCACTCAAATCAATGGTTCGGAGCAGAAGGAAGAAAGAAACATTCAACCAGAACAGAATGAAGAAACAGGAATTCAAAACAATGAGGAGAAACTTAGGAACTTCCAGGACATCTTTAAATGTTCCATCATCTGAATCATAGGGGTACCAGAAGGAGAAGAGGAAGAGCAAGAAATTGAAAACTTATTTGAAAAAATGATGGAGAACTTCCTCTATCCGGCAAAGAATACAGACTTTCAGGAAGTCCAGGAATCTCAGAGAGTCCCAAAGAAGTTGGACCCAAGGAGGAACACACCAAGGCACACCATAATTACATAAGCCAAGATTAAAATGAAGGAGAGAATTCTAGAAGAAGCAAGAGAAAGGAAGTCAGTTACCTACAAAGCAATTCCCGTAAGGCTGTCAGCTAATTTCTCAAAAGAAACCTTACAGGCAAGAAGGGGCTGGAAAGAAGTATTCCAAGTCGTGAAAGGCAAGGACCTACATCCAAGATGACTCTATCCAGCAAAGCTATCATTTAGAATGGAAGGGCAGATAAAGTGCTTCTCAGATAAGGACAAGTTGAAGGAGTTCATCATCACCAAGCCCTTATTATATGAAATGTTAAAGGGACTTATCTAAGAAAAAGAAAGTAAAAATTATGAACAGTAAAATGACAACAAACTCACAGCTATCAACAACCAAACCTAAAAAAAACAAAAGCAAACTACACAAACAGCTAGAACAGGAACAGAATGACAGAAATGGAGATTACATAGAGGGTTATCAGTGGGGAGGGGGAGGGGGAAGGGGAAGAATGAGGGAAAGGTACAGGGAATAAGTAGCATAAATGGTAGGTAGAAAATAGACAGGGGGAGGTTAAGCATAGTATAGGGAATGTAGAAACCAAAGAACTTAAATGTACAAATGATGGACATGAAATAAAGGGGAGGGAATGTAAGTGGGAAGGGTTATGCAGAGTGGAGGAGAATAAAGGGGGGGGATGGGACAAATGTAATAGCCTAATCAATAAAATACATTTAAAAGAAAAAAACCTGTCTAGATAAGGCTGGTATGGCTCAGTTGGTTCAAGCATCGCCCCATAGCTGAAAGGCTGCAGGTTTGATTATCCATCAAGTAACATACCTAGGTTGTATGCTCATTCCCCAGTCAGGATGCATACCATCCCTGGTCCCCATGTCTGGGCACATTTGGGAAGCAACTGATTGATGTTTCTCTCTCACATTGATGTTTCTCTCTCTCTAAAAGCAATGGGAAAATGTCCTTGGGTGAGGATTTAAAAAAAAAAAAAAAAAGCTGTCTAAACAGACTAATTACCAGAGAAGAAATAAAGAAAGTAAAACTCTACTAAAAAATACATCAAATCCAGATTTCACAGGGGGATTCTATCTTCTATTTACTTTTCTTGAATTATATCTTATTGATTATGCTATTACAATTGTCCCATCTCTCCCCCATCATTCCCCTCTACCCTGCACACCCCCTCCCACCCACATTCCCCCCTTTAGCTCATGTCCATGTGTCATAAGTTCTTTAGCTTCTACTTCCCACACTATTCTTGCCTTCCCTCTGTCTATTTTCTACCCACTGTCTATGCTACTTATTCTCTGTACTTTTTCCCCCCTCTCCTCCTCCCATTCCCCTGTTGCAAACCCTCCATGTGATCTCCATTTCTGTGTTTCTGCTCCTGTTCTATTGTTTGCTTAGTTTGCTTTTCTTTTAGGTGTTGTTAATATCTGAGTTTGCTGTCATTTTACTGTCCTATTTCTATCTTCTTTTTCTTAGATAAGTCCCTTTAACATTTCATAGAATAAGGGCTTGGTGATGATGAACTCCTTTAACTTGACCTTATCTGAGAAGCACTTTATTTTCCCATCCATTCTAAATGGCAGCTTCGCTGGATAGAGCAATCTTGGATGTAGATCCTTGCCTTTCATGACTTGGAATACTTCTTTCCAGCCCCTTCTTGCCTGGAAGGTTTCTTTTGAGAAATCAACTGACAGTCTGATGGGAACTCCTTTGTAGGTGACTATGCCCTTATCCCTTGCTGCTTCTAGAATTCTCTCCTTCATTTGAATTTTGGCTAATATAATTATGATGTGCTTTGGTGTGTCCCTCCTTGGGTCGACCTTCTTTGGGACTCTCTGAGCTTTCTGGACTTCCTGGAGTCTATTTCCTTTGCCAAAATGGGGAAATTCTCCTTTATCATTTGTTCAAATAAGTTTTCCACTTGTTCTTCCTCTTCCCCTTCTGGTAGGCCTATAATTTGGATGTTGGAACATTTAAAGATGTCCAGAAGGTTCCTAAGCCTCTCCTCATTTTTTTAAATTCTTGTTTCTTCCTTCTTTTTTGTCTGGTTGTTTCTTCCTTCCTTCTGGTCCACTCCATTGATTGGAGTCCCAGTTTTCTTCCCATCACCATTGGTTCCCTGTGCATTTTTCTTCATTTCACTTAGTGCAGCCTTCATTTGTTCCTCTAATTTGCAACCAAAATCAACCAATTCTGTGAGCTTCCTAATCACCAGTGCTTTGAACTGTGCATCTGATAGGTTGGCTATCTCCTGGTTGCTTAGATGAATTAGCTCTGGGGCTTTGATCTGTTCTGCTGTTTGAGCCATTTTTTGGTTTTGGTGGGGTTTGGGGGGTTTTGTTTTGTTTTGTTTTGTTTTTGTGTAATCATGGTTGTTATGTAGTGAGGGGCGGAGCCTTAGGTGTTCACAAGGGCGGGACAACCCAGTTGCTGGATTGTGATGCTGGATGTGGGGGCAGGGTCCGAGAGGAAACAGTGGCACTTGCTCCACTCTCTCTCAGATTCCAGCCCCTTCCATGGCTTTCCTCAAGCAAATTGGGCCCTTCTGGTGCTGCCCTCCACATGGGTAGGCCTGCACATGCTCCAGGACCCTGTGGGTCTCCCCAACGAACTCTCCTGTGAGGCTGAGATTCCCTCCCGGCACCTCAACCCCCACAACTGTTTTCAATTGGTGCCTCCGGGCTTCACTTCCTGGCACTGGGGTCCTGCATCACACAGTCTGTCTTGCTGCCCATTTTCACCTGGTTTATCTGCACACAAATGTGTGTCCACAGTCAGCCACCGTGTGCGCCCTGCTTGATCTGCTCATTGCCTCCCCATGTTTGGCAACCACCACCTGTGTTCCTGGGGTGTGCCAACCACCACCTGTGCACCTGGGACCACCAGCCACCACCTTCTCCCACCGTGACCCCTCTCTGCTGGCCGCTGACTCTGACCCTTTTACCAGTCTGGGTGAATCATTGTCGGACTTCCGTACAATTCAATTTTCTATCTGTTCTGGTTGGGTTTTTGTGGTTCTATATTTTGTTGTCCTTAATCTTGGTTGTGAGAGGAGGCACAGTGTGTCCACCTATGCTTCCATCTTGGCCAGAAGTCCCCTCTATTTACTTTTAAAGATTAGATAATCCCAGAGTTATTTAGCATAGTCCAGAGCATAGGAAAAAAGGGAAAATTTCCAAGTCCATTTTATGAAACTAGTGTCATTTTTTATCCCAGTACTTGATAAATATAGCACTAAGAAAGAACACTATAGATCAATTTCATTTATGAATAATAATGTAAGCATCTTAAACATAACATTAGCAAGCAGAATCCAACAGAATACTAAAAGTAAAGCATTATGTGGTTGGATTTTGGTGCCAGTTATGTCTTACTCCACCTGTTAGCTACCATGTTCCCTAAATAAGAACCTACTGAGTATTTTAAAATTGTGTTAAATACATAGGAGTGTATCTAAATCCTAAGTGTACTAGATAGTAAATTTTCACCAATTGAACATATCCATGTGTAGCACTCATGTTAAGAAATAGAACATTATTAGAATCCCAGAAGTCCTCTCATGCATTCTTTCTCTCATACCCCTCATCAAGGGTATCTATTGTCTTAATTTCTAGCACCTTAGGTCAATTTAGCTTTTTTAACTTTATAAGGGATTCATATAGTATGCATTCACTTGTGTCTAGCTTCTTTCACTTGGCATTATGTTTGTGAGATTTATCATATTATTTTATGTAGTTAAAGTTGATTCATTCTCAATTTACAGAGTTTTGTTTACAGCAGTGTGAATATATCATAATTTCATAGTCCATTTTACTGTTAGTAGTGAGTTGGATAGCTTCCAATTTGGGGGTATTTCGATAGTACTGCTATGAATATTCTTATCTATGCCTTTTGTCATATATATACACACACATACTGATCTTTGATATCTACTTAAAACTATCCAACAGCATTGCATGAATGTTCTTGTTCTATATTCTGACTAGGCTTCAATATATGTCTTTTTCTATTTTAACCATGTAATAGTGTTACCTTAGAGCTTCAGCTTGTATTCATGATGTCTAATAAAAATGAGAATCTTGTCACTTATTTATTGGTCATTCTTAAAATCATACTTAAATTTGTCAGGCTGCTTGAATTTTATCTCACTTTGCATCAATAAAGAGATGTGTATGTTAAAATTGAGTGTGGATGCCTTTTAATCTTGGGTAATATGACACTTAAATAGCTCTCACTCACATAGTCCAGGCTCGAGCAGTATGTAATGAAAGAGTCCAGACTTCTGGCCAAGATGGAGGTGCAGGTAGACACACTGTGCCTCTTCGCACAACCAAAATAAGGACAACAAAAAATTAGAAACAAAACAACAAGCAGAACTGACAGAAAATTGAACTGTACAGAAGTCCAACAACCAAGGTGTTAAAATAGACACATTCATCCAGACAGGTATGAAGGGCAGAGTCAGGCAGCCAGGCAGAGAGGGGTCACAGAAAAAAAAAAAAAAAAAGCAGTAGCTTGCAGACCCCGGGCACGAAAGGCAGCAGCTGACAGACCCTAGGCACGCAGATGGTGGCTGGAAGACCCCAGGTGCAGGGTGGCAGTGGGTAGAATCAGTGAGGAACACAAGGCAGCTAGCTGACTGAGCAGTCCCCCATTCATGCACAGATAAACCAGGTGAAACTGGGGAGTGAGACAGATCGTGCAATCCAGAGCCCCGGCTTGGAGAAATAAAGCCTAAAAACACTAATGGAAAACACCTGTGGGGGTTGAGGCAGCAGGAGAGACTCCAGGCTCATGGTAGAGTTCCTTGGAGAGACCCACAGGGTCCTAGAATGTACACAAGCCTGCCCACCCAGGAATCAGCACCAGACAGGCTGAAATTGCTTGTGGGAGGCAGCAGAAGGGACTGGAATCCAAGAGAGATCGGCGCAAGTGCCATTGTTCCTTCTCTGATCCCTCCCCTACAAACAGCGTCACATCACAGCAACTGGCTTGCCCCTCCCTCATGAACACCTAAAGCTCCACCCCTTACCTCTTAACAGGCGCAACAAGACAAAAAAAAAAAAAATGGCCCAAACAGAAGAACAGATCAAAGCCCCAGAGCAAATACTTCTAAGCAATGAAAAGATAGCCAACCTATCAGATGCACAGCTCAAATCACTGGTGATCAGGATGCTCACAGAATTGGTTGAATTTGGTCACAAATTAGATGAAAAAATGAAGGCTGCACTAAGTGAAATGAAGAAAAATGCACAGGGAACCAATAGTGATGGGAAGAAAACTGGGACTCAAATCAATGGAGTGGACCAGAAGGAAGAAAGAAACAATGAAATGGAAAAGAATGAAGAAACAAGAATTCAAAAAAGTAAGGAGAGGCTTAGGAACATCCAGGACATCTTTAAACATTCCAACATCTGAATTATAGGGGTACCAGAAGGAGAAGAGGAAGAGCAACAAGTGGAAAAGTTATTTGAACAAATAATAAAGGAGAACTTCCCCAATCTGGCAAAGCATATAGACTTCCAGGAAGTCCAGGAAGCTCAGAGAGTCCCAAAGAAGTTAGGCATTTTCTAAGGAGGAATACACCAAGGCACATCATAATTACATTACCCAAGATTAAAATGAAGGAGAGAATTCTAGAAACACCAAGAGATAAGGGCACAGTCGCCTACAAAGGAGTTCCCATCAGACTGTCAGCTGATTTCTCAAAAGAGACCTTACAGGCAAGAAGGGGCTGGAAAGAAGTATTCCAAGTCATAAAAGGCAAGGACCTACATCCAAGATTGCTCTATCCAGTGAAGCTGTCATTTAGAATGGAAGGGAAGATAAAGTGCTTCTCAGATAAGGTCAAGTTAAAGGAGTTCATCATCACCAAACCCTTATTCTATGAAATGTTCAAGGGACTTATCTAAGAAAAAGAAGATAAAAAATACATACAGTAAAATGACAGCAAACTCACAGTTATTAACAACCATACCTAAAACAAAAACAAAAGTAAACTAAGCAAACAATAGAACAGGAACAGAACCACAGAAATGGAGATCACATGGAGGGTTAGCAACAGGAGAGTGGGAGGAGGAGAGAGGGGGAAAAGGTACAGAGAACAAGTAGCATAGAAGGTGGGTAGAAAATATATAGGAGGAGGGCAAGAATAGTGTGGGAAATGTAGAAGCTAAAGAACTTATGAGACATGGACATGAACTAAAGGGGGAAATGTGGGTGGGAGGGGGTGTGCAGTGTGGAAGGGAGTGAAGGGGGGGAAATGGGACAACTGTAATAGCATAATCAATAAAATATATTTTAAAAAGAGTCCACTAAAAATTAATTTCAAAATAATTCAACTTTAATTCTCAGACATTATAAAAAGAAACACGTAGACTGCAGTAATGCCTCATTAAATTTCTGTTTCTCTCTTATCTCCACCTCATAGATTCCCTACCATTTTTACAAAAAGCATTATAAAGAATTATGAAATTATTTTTGGTAGGAAACTCTTTTCTATCATTACTTTAAATCCAAAACTCATATGAGATTGATAAATGCAGCCTCAAAAAATATAGCAACAACAACAAAAACTCACTGGCTTCTGCATCTTCTTTTTATTTTTTTATATTTTTAAAATATACTTTATTGATCATGCTATTACAGTTGTCCCAATTATTCCCCCTTGTCTCCCCTCCACCTGGTACTCCTCATTCCCTCCTTCAGCCTCCCTCCCCTTAGTTCATGTCCATGGGCCATGCATATAAGTTCTTTGGCTACTCCATTTTCTATACTGTTTTTAGCATTCCTATGTCTATTCTGCACCTACCAATTTGTACTTCTTAACCCAGCACCTCTTCCCCTGTTCTCCCCCTTCTCCCTCCCCACTGATAACCAACCATCCAAATGATTTCCATATCTATGATTCTGTTTCTGTTCTGCTTGTTTGCTTAGTTTGTTTTTTAGACTCAATTGTTGGCAGTTGTGAATTTATTGCCATTTTAATGTTCATAGTGTTCATCTTCTACTTTTCCTTCAATAAATCCCCTTAACATTTGATATAATAATAGCTTGGTGATGATGAACTCCTTTAGCTTTACCTTGTCTGGGAAGCATTGTATCTGCCCTTCGATTTTAAATAATAGCTTTACTGGATAGAGTAATCTAGGTTGTAGGTCCTTGCTTTTCATCACTTTGAATGCTTCTTGCCAGGCCCTACTAGCCTGCAAAGTTCTTTTGAGAAATCAACTGACAGTCTTATGGGAACTTCTTTGTAGGTAACTGCTTTTCTCTTCTTCTCTCTTTATCATTAAACTTTGGCATTTTAATTATGGTGTGTCTTGGTGTGGTCTTCTTTGGGTTCATCTTGTTTAGGACTCGCTGTGTTTCCTGGACTTGTACATTTATTTCCTTCACCAAATCAAGGAAGTTTTCTTTCATTATTTTTTCAAATAAGTTTTCAATTTCCTGCTCTTTCTCTAATCTTTCTGGCACCCCTATTATTCAAATGTTGTTACATTTTAAGTTGTCCCAGAGGCTCCTTAGCCTACCCTTGTTGTTGTTGTTGTTGTTGTTGTTGTTGTTGTAATTCTTTTTTTCTTCTTGCTATTCTGATTGGTCTTTTTCTTCCTTATGTTCCAATCACTGATTTGACTCTTGGCTTCATCCACTCCACTGTTGGTTACCTGTAGTTTTTTTTTTTTTAATTTCACTTAATGCAACTTTCATTTCCACCTGGGTCTTTTTTATGCCATTGAAGTACCCAATGAGTTCCTGGAGCATCCTAATTACCAGTGTTTTGAACTCTGCATCTGATCAGTTGCTTATTTCTGTTTTTAGAGTTTTGTTCTGTTCTTTCATTTGGGCCAAATTTCCTTGTCTCCTCATTTTGGTAGCCTCCCTGTTTGTTTCCATGTATTAGGTATAGCTGCTTTGACTCCCTGTCTTAGTAGTGTGGCCTATGATAGATAAGTGCACTGGTAAATTGGTCGGGGTGGAGACTTAGGTAATCTCCAGTGTGGGGCAACCCATGTGAACCAGGTTGATGGAGCCTCCCATGTGGTGCCACTGCTCTATGGCTCTGTGTAGGGGAGGACTCAGAAAGGGGACAATGCTGCTATCTGGCCTCTGGAGTTTTGCCTGGGTGGAAACTGTCCCTCAGCACTCTCCCTAATACCAGACAATTAAGTTCCCCCTTGTATGCCACTAGTGCCCTTTCAGCTGCTGCTCTGGTGCTGGACCCCAGAGGGAGTGAGTCTGCTAATTTCTAAATCCATTGTGGGCCCTTTAAACAGAGACTCTTGAGAGTCTCTCAAGAGGACTTGAGAGACTCTTGAGAATCCCACAGTTTCTTCCACTACCCCAACTCCCACTGGTTTTTATAGCCTGAGGTTATAGGGATTTATCTTCCTGGCACTTGAACCCTGGGTTGGGTGGTCTTACTCCCCAGTTGTTTCTCCTGGTTTATCCACATGCAAATGTGGGACTACCAGCTGCTGCCTTCTGTGCATCCTCTCTTCCCAGGCTGCCTGTCTCTGCCCCTCCTACCAGTCTGGATGAATGCCTCTTCTTTAACTCCTTAGTTGTCAGACTTCCATACAGTTTAATTTTCTGTCAGTTATGGTTGGTTTTTGTTTTGAAATTTGTTGTTGTCCTTCTTTTGGTTGTACAAGAAGGCAAAAGGTATCTACCTACACCTCCATCTTGGCCAGAAGTCTTAAAGGGATTTTTATATACCCTCTCTGACTTCTTTGATCCAGCCACTTAGCAAGGATTTACTAAAATATTATGTACAGTGTTGTGCAAAGGGCCCTCTAGATTTGCAATCAGCATTCAACAAAATCAAGTCCAGTGACCTGTGATAATGCCAGATGAAAATGTTTGGAGTCCCTAAGTATTGCTCATATGTGTCTAAAGGTTGAAGGTGATTGGGGTGTCAGAAGAATGACTGAAAACCAAGGAGGAGTTTGGGGAAAAAGCAGAATAAAAAAACAAGCTTTTAAAGATAATGTAAAAAAGACAAGCATTGAATGAGAAATGAGAACCCATTTCCAGTCCTGTATTTCTCCAAATCAATGTGTGGCTAATATTTCCTTCCAATCAGCATTTCCTTTTTGATCATTGTAAGGAACCATTGAGGTCTTTTATGTCCACATCATTATTTTATTAAGGAGCACAGTGAGACCCAGGTGGAGTGGTGACTTGATGGAGACATGGCTTCTGCTAGGTCCACAGTAATCCCCACTCTTCTTCCTGATTTTCTGTATCTTTAAATTGTTGTATAATGGATTCTCAATACAATGGAAACAGTGCATTGACTGAAAAGTCAATTGATTGATATTACTTTTTGTCACACCCAAGAGGAACTTGGTAACTAACATACAAATAAGTCCCTGGCTTTTAGGCACAAACCTTTTTAAAAAATGAAAGAAACTGTGTGTCAGAAACAAAAATCTTTGTTGGGCAGGCTATAGTAGAAAAAACACAAACACCAAATGAGGAACATGAGCTTGTTTTTTTTATTCTATAAATAGACTTTTGTATAAAAGGGCAAAGGATATGAACTGTCCATTAAAATAATTTTTTTTCACAGCTGGTTTTTATTTTTGTTTTTTAAATTATATTTTGATTGTGTTGTTACAGTTTTCCTGATTTTTCTCCCTCTGACCCCCTCCACCCAGCATCCCCCCAATTCCTCAAGCAATGCCCCCACCATTGTTCACATCCATGGGTCATGTGTGTAACTTCTTTGGCAACTCCATTTTCTATACTGTATTTTACATCCCCATTGTTATTCTGTAACTATCTATTTGTACTTTTTAATTTGCCCTGGAGAAAAGGGAGGATATCTCTAAAATCAGTTTGTCTCACCAGACTATATAGCCAGGTGAATTGAAGAAATTGGAAAATCAATTGAAAAAAGTTTGAAGAGTAAAGCTGCTAACCTTAAATTTTGTGCTTTGGTGATGGATGATAGCACTGATGCTACAGATACAGCTCAACTTGCCCTTTTTATTAGAGGCATTGATGATGATATAATGTCACTGAAGAAATGGCTTCTTTAGTGCCATTAAAAGACACAACTAAATCAAGAGATTTATAGGAGGCAGTAAAAGTATGTTAATGTGATTTTCTTTTCCATTGTCAGCATATCTGGTAGTTACTGATGGTGCTCCAGCAATGGTAGGGAAAAGAGAGGGATTGGTAAAATTAATAGAAGATGATGCAATTGCCACCCAAAACTCATGTTTAATGAAGTATCATTGCATATACATTGAGAAAATTTATGCACAAAAGCTTTAAAAATGATTAACATCATGCAAATCATCAAGACTATATTTCATAAGAGCCAAGGGATTGAATCATGGCCAATTTTAGGAATTCCTTGAAAGTACTGAAGCCAACTATGGCAACAATGTTTACTTTCTGGAAGTAAGATGGCTAAATTGAGGCCAGATGTTGAAAGATTTTACAATTTGCAACATGTTATCAAGTTGTTTATGGTATCAAAAAACAAATTTGTGCTGAAACTTAATGATAAAAACTGGCTTAAAGATTTAGCATTTTAGTGGATTTAATCACTCATTCATATTAGTTAAACATGTATCTTCAAAGTGAAAACCATGTTTCAATACCATGTTTGAAACCGTAACAGCATTCCAAGTGAAACTGAAATTATGGCAAGCTTAACTTAAATCGAACAATTTTATGCATTTCAGCATGTTGGCTAAACACAGTCCTGTGAACAGTGAAAAATATGCAGCCTTGCTTTTCAATTTGATACAAAAATTTGAAAACAGATTTCAAAATTTCTGGGAAAATAATAATATTTTGCTATATCTGTGACTCCATTTTCAGTTGACATAAATATGTTACCTGTCAATTTTCAAATGGAATACATAGAGCTGCAATCCGACATTGAACTTAAAGAAAAATTTGATCATGTCTCTACTGGACTTTTATAGTCCCTATCTTCCCAAAGACAAATATCCCTTGCTTCACAATCATGCTTTATTCAAATCATGGCTATTTGGCAGCACCTATATTTGTGAGCATCTATTTTCAAGAATGAGACACATTAATATTACAGAAATATGCTCCCTGCCCCTAGGGGTCTTGTTACTCTATAGTTCTTTTGGCCCACCGCTGGTAAGAGTTGTGGCTTTCAATGCCAGAGTTTGGTAAAAAGGAAAGGAATTATTTTATTAAAAGTTATACAGGTTTAGATCACTGGCAGAATGTCACCATTAAATCCCAAAGTCCCTATAAAACACCCAGCCACCCCCCACACACACAGTCCTGCCTCCCACTGCCAAACTAGGCTGGTCAGGAGTACCATATCTTAGGAAAAGAAATAAAGTCCATAGCTCAGCTATACTCCCATTCTTAATCCAAAACCGCATCTTCATGGTGGGCTGGTGGGAGCCCTTCTGCATTCTTTCAAACCATGTGGCCAAGAGAGAGACAGCTCTGCCCAGCTGCTATATCCTGCTTTACTGCTTTCTAAGCTGCGTGGTCAAGAGATCCAGCTCTCTATTATGCTAAGGGAAACATGCCAGGCTGTGAAAGACAAATACCATATGATCTCACCTTTAACAGGAACCTAATCAACAAAACAAACAAACAAGCATAATATAACCAAAGACACTAAAATTGAGAAGAGGCTGACAGTCACCAGAGGGGAGAGGGGAGGGAATTTCAGGGGAAAAGGGGAAGGGTTTAGAGCAACAAATATAAAAGACATGTGGACAAAACCTAGGAGGGGTGGAAATGGGAGGGAGGTGGGGAGGGCTGGGGCAGTGGGCTGGGAGAGGAATAAAAGAAAACTGTACAAGAACAACAATTAAAATTTTTTTAAAAAGAGAAAGAGCCAGCTCTCTGCTCCCAAACCACATGGTAAAGTCCCAGCATGGCAGCCACGCCTAGGTTTTAAATCCCAGAATGGATTTTCCTCCATGACCCCATTTCCAACTCCTCCCACACTGGGTCACACTTGTCAGTAGTCTGCCTTTCTTGGCTACCATTGTTAGTGTGGGCAGGAAGCCCCTCTGGCTACATCGCATCATGGGTTAGAGTCATACCCATCTCCCTGTCTCTGAGCACTGGCAGAGCTTTTTAGTGCTATTAAAATACTGACCAAGTTCTTCAGATATGGAAAGTAGCTCTCTATGGCCCTGCTTCATTTCCCTTATTTCCCAAATGATAGTCATCAGAGTTTTCTGCATTTCCAGGGAACCTCTAGCTCAGCACCCCATTACATTGAGAGTAAAATTAGAAACAAAATATCTGATGAGCACCTTGAAAACTCACTGAGAATTGCAACTACTTCTATCAAACCAGATATTAATGCACTAGTTTCTCATATACGATGTCAAATATCTCACTAGTTTTATGTTGCCCTCTTTTCTTTTACTTTTATAATAAAAAATATTAAAAAATCAATGATGTTTTATTACTTACATATGTACATTTTGTATGTTAGTGACCGCGAACTGGGGACCGGCTCAATGATTTTAAAAAATTATTGAGCCCTGGCTGGTGTAGCTTAGTGGATTGAGCACAGGCCTGCAAACCAAAGGGTCACTGGTTGCATTTCCAGTCAGGGCGTATGCCCGGGCTGCAGGGCCAGGTCCCCAGTAGGCGGCGGGTAAGAGGCAAGCACACGTTGATGTCCCTCTCCCTCTCTTTCTCCCTCCCTTCCCCCTTTCTAAAAATAAATAAATAATATACTTTAAAAATAAATACATAAATAAAAGATTATCGAAAGGACCACTGCATAATTAGGGCTATTATGTGAGGACTTCTTTGCTTATCTGTGGTGGTGGGTATCACAAAAATTATGTGCAGAACTTTTTGTTAGTGTTTGCATATATAATGTGTGGCCAAGACAACTCTTTTTCTAGTGTGGCTCAGAAATGCCAAAAGGTTGGTCACCCTTGTTGTAAATTGTTCTTTATTCCAATTAGTGTATCCTTCATTTCTGACTGGGTCTTTTTTATGCTGCTGACACCCTCACTAAGTTCCTTGAGTGTGGCAGACCCTTCTGCATGGCATGGGCCCAGCTCCACTCGGAGATGCACAGGACCCACACCCACAGATAGGTTCCCTGGTGGGTAATCAGATTTGCAATATACCTAGACTGTTTTGATGCTTGCTCTTTGCTAAAACCCCCTCACCCTGCAAGTGCTAAACCTTGGGACCAGTGTAACCGGCTGCTTATTCATTTGCTAATATCCTTCTTCTGTGATGTAATGAGAGGCATTGGCTCCTTTGTTGTAGCTGGGGGATAGTGAAGGAGAACCATCTTGTAATGTGAGAGGAGAGATGTGAGAATAAAGGCCTGTCATGGTGGAGGCCGCGGCTTTTGCTCCCCTTGAGAGAAAAGCCATGCTGCCGTCCTATTTCCTCCACCAGACTCGGTAGTCTGTGTGTATGTTTTAATTCATCCATAATGATGCGGACACTGCTGGCTGGTGTCCACATCGGCTGGCACCCAAACAGGGACTCAGAGGCCACGAGCCATCGTCATTACGGACAACACACCAACTTGGTGGGAGTACGTGGGTATCAGCCCAGGTAAGGGCCGGCGACCCTGAGTGCTTTTCGGGAATGTCGTAGGGTGTGTTGGATTCAGAGGAACAGGATTTTCTTCCTAGGTCGCTCTCTCGCGACTGCTTTGCAACTATACCTATAGTAAGCAAAAGCCTCGCTCCCTCTCCCAAGCTTCTTGCCCGGAGGTGACCTCAACCAAGGTCTGGGCTTGGGAGAAAGAGCAAAGATTTTCCCTTTAATCAGCTTTAAAAACATCAACTAGTTACAGGACAGTTTACAGACATCTCAGCAAATTTTTTCTTTTAAGCCGCATCTTGCGGCCCATTAAAAAAATTTCTTTGAAGGTTTCTGCCGACCTCAACTCGAGGAGCAGGCTCTCTAAGAACAAGAGCAATGTTTTAGGTTCAGCAGCTCCTGTAGGGGCTGCTGATTTTCTCCCAGGTAAGGGATCTTTACATTTTGGAGGTATGAAAGGGAAGGGACGGTTGGCACCAACTGCAGTGGCCCGGCAGTGCGAGAACTCCCAGCACGACTGAGCCCCGAGCGCTTGCACGTTCCTGGTGAGTTGAGTGGAGGCTGTTTCCCTTAGTTGGGAAGTGCAGCAGCGCAGATTAGTTCCCCTGGCCTCCCTCTCCCCCGGCGCACACAGTGGAGAGTGCCCCGCACCGAGTGTAGCCCCAGCCAAACTGGGCGGAAACACTAGCCCAGCGCAATGGCTCATGGCTGTAATCCCAGCTACTTGGGAGGCTAAGGCAGGAAGGGGAAAATAGATCAGGTCAGAACTCCAATTTTAGCTGAAAGTTGTGAATGGGTTGCGGCCAGCTGGGCACGATAGTGCGCCTCTGTTCAGCCTTGCCCAGGGGGGCGGGGACTCTTGACCTGAGCCGGAGCTTCCTGCGAATCACTCCAACTAGGGCAGGCATCGCGGCTGCACCCAGGAAGCCCGCAGGGCGCGTGGTGACTCAGCGCCATGGCACCTGGAGAGCAGCAAGGTTGCCAGTGAGCATGCACGGAGCGTGCGAAAGGGACCCTGGCCGGCATGGATCCAGGTGCGGCCCAGTCAGGGCTCATTCCCCTTCCCTTGCCTCCCATCTCCCTCCTCCACCTTCACTCTCCTGGTGCACTTGCAACCATTTAAAAAAAAAAAAGTAAATGTATTTGCCAGTAGAGAAAAAACTGTTTCTGAAAGTTGTGAATGTTCATAAATTTGTCAATCTAAAGCGTGCTGTAAGTGGGATAGGGGATGCCACATGTTAAAAAATATTAAGAATCCTCCTTGTTTATGCCAGAGCCATGACCTTTATTGTAAAAATGAAATATAGGTATATTGTCTTCTGTGTAAAACTAGCCCTTTTCCGTGGAAAACAAAGTACCATTTTTTAACTCACTACTTGTAAATACTGAGCGTTTCCTTGGGTAAGAACTGGCTATTCTCCCAAAGGAAACGGTTAATCAATCGAGTCACAAAAGGCCCTTGGTGTGCAGCCATTTTTTTTGTCTAAAACATTTTTTCAGAGCACCTCCCACCTCCCATCTTTCCCACTTTCCTTGAAAACTGTGAATGCGTTGCAGCTTGCAGAAACAGCAGGGGACCTGTCTTTCCAAGCTAAGCAAATTATTAAAGAATGTCCTGATTGCCAAGCCCTCTGGCTTGAGGCCTTTAATCATTTAGCATGGCCTCAGCAAATTAAAACTGATAATGGCCCTGGATACCTAGCCCATTCTACTCAGGTTTTTTTTTTTTTTTTTTTTCCAGCATTGGAATATCCAACTTAAAGCAGGAATATCTTACAATCCAACCGGTCAGAAAATTGTAGAATGGGCTTGTCATATTTTTAAAAATCTTAAAAAGAAAAAAGGGGAGTCATGAGTCCTCCACCCCCAAAAATTTGATTATGTGAGCCATGTTTACCTATAATTTTCTAAATTGTGATGAATCATTTTGTACTCCAATTGAGAAACATTTTCAGAAGAAGGAGCCAAAGTCATCTTACCCTCAGGTTTTATATAGAGATTCACTGGGAGATAGCTTTTGGCAGGGCCCTGTAGATTATATAACTTGGGGAAGAGGGTGTGTGTGTGTTTCTATCCCTACGGGTCCTGTCTGGCTGCCAGCTAAAAGAGTAACGCCTTATCATGAGCAGGACAGACACCAGGCTCTGCTGCCTAGAGCTGAGAACCAAAAGACTGACAGACCAGATGGTCCAGCTGACCCTGAATAACCAGAAAGAAATGGACACTCACACTGTCACTCAGGGGCCTGGGTCTGCCAATGGAGGAGGATGGAGCCTGCCCCAATGACAGGGGCCAAGGTTCAGGCGCCTCCTGCAGAGGCAACAACCCCTTGATGTCCCATAATGTTCAATGGTTGAACCCTAAAAACTGTTTCTATGGACTGAACTTACAAGTTTGGGTCCTAGCAGCCCTTGCATCCCTCTTTGTCTTAATCCTTATTTGTGCTTTATGATATATACAAAAGTTGTTTTCTTAAGATTGCATTCAGAACAGTGAATAGTAGATTTCACAGGTTTAACTATTACAGTTGCATTTACAAATGAAAAAATTGGGAGATTAAATGTTGGGAACTACCCTGACTGTAGCACCCCATGGCTGAGCTGAGTAAGAGCCTGAGGGACCTGCTTTTTCTGGGTCTGTCCTGAGCCACTAAGGAGACAGAGCTTATCTCCTGGCAGGAGTGCTGCTTCTGGCTTCTGCTTCATCCATATCTGGCCCCCAATGCTTGGTGGGTTAGCCAATGACGGGAAAGATTCCCTCAAGGGAGGGGTCACCTAAGACAGGCAGGACCATGTGGAAGGCCCTCAAGGAAGGACTCGAGGGGGCTGCAGCAAAGAGGGGGTGATGGACCCTCCCCCCCACTAGTCCCCATTTCCATCTCGGAGATGTCTTCCTGATCCCCTGCTTCCTGACTCTAATCTGCTTAAGCCTGAAACAATGCCGGAGGTGGGTGTGGCCCTGTGCTGGAAAGAGCAGATTCCCGGGGGCAATCAGGCCTAACAAAGAAAGCATAAAATCCTCTGAAACCTACTTTGCTGTTACCCTCAATTTAAATGATAAGGGTCCAAGCCTGAAATAAGTGTTTCCCCAAAATTTTATGGCCCTTTAGCTATCTGCTCCTGACTCAAAATAGGCCTTCAGGGTTATTTGAATGTTATCTATTTGACCATTACTGCCTGACAATGACTGATTGGGCTTAATCTGAGAATGTGGGTTTTTGGAACTACTGGTTGCTTACCGATTATAATAATGTTCTATGTATTTTGATATATTTGCAATTTTTTTTCCCAGGGTTGTGTAGGAGAGCAGCAAACAGCAAGCTTTGTGGGACCATAGTGGTTTCATTAAAATGAAAGGGGGAAGATGTGGCAGACCCTTCTGCATGGCGTGCGCCCAGCTCCCACTCAGAGATGCACATGACCCACACCCAAGATAGGTTCCCTGGTGGGTAATCAGATTTGCAATATACCTAGACTGTTTTGATGCTTGCTCTTTGCTAAAACCCCCTCACCCTGCAAGTGCTAAACCTTGGGACCAGTGTAACTGGCTGCCTATTCATTTGCTAATATCCTTCTTCTGTGATGTAATGAGAGGCATTGGCTCCTTTGTTGTAGCTGGGGGATAATGAAGGAGAACCATCTTGTAATGTGAGAGGAGAGATTTGAGAATAAAGGCCTGTCATGGCGGAGGCCTCGGCTTTTGCTCCTCCTGAGAGAAAAGCCATGCTGTCGTCCTTATTCCTCCACCAGACTCAGTGGTCTGTGTGTATGTTTTAATTCATCCATAATGACGTGGACACTGCTGACCAGTGTCCGCATCACTTGAGCATCCTTATAAACAGTGTTTTGAACTCTGCATATGCTAGGATGCTTATCTCCATTTCTCTTATTTATCTCCATTTCCATTTAGCTCTTTTTCTGGAGTTTTGATCTGTTCTTTCATTTGGGCCATGTTTCTTTCTCTTCAGGTTTTGGAAGCCTCCTTGTGTTTGTTTCTATGTGTTAGGTACAGCTGATTTGACTCCGTGTTTTGGTAGTGTGGCCTAATGTAGTAGGTGTCCTGAGGAGTCCAGTGCCACAGCCTCATCTATCACCTATGCTGGGTACTCAAGGTGTGCCCTTCGTGTGGGCTGAGTACACTCTTCTCTTCTGGTTGAGCCTTGTTGCTATTGGCAGATCAATGGAAGGGACTTACCCAGGCCAGTCAGCTTGCAAGGATTGACTGTGACCGCTGCCCTCCATGGAGGATCAGCTGTGCAGGGACAGGGAGGTGGTGCTCCAATGTGGCCTGTAGCTGTCCACTGGGTACACTGGCCCTGGGGTTTCCCAGGTGGTGCAGGCCAAGGTTAGCCCCTACCTGTGTTTTGCCCAGGGGACCCTGCCTGAGCTGTGAAGCAGTGGAGATGGCAGCTACTTGCATTTGGCTTGAAGATTCCCAGGGAAAGCGAAGCTGTGAATCTAATCTGGCTGCCACTAGGGCTCACTGAAGCCAGCTATTGCTTGTTTAATAGGATTTAGGAGCCAATACCCTCCATTCTTATGGAAAAGCAGTTTTGGTGGGCCAATAAGCTGGGTGGGGCAGAGCCTGTAGGGATTTCCAAGGTGAGTCAAACAGTGTTAGCCAGGTTGATGGAGTCTCAAATATGGCACCTGTCAGGGGAGGGTTTAGCAAAGAGACAATGGCCTCTGCTCACCTTGATATCAGGCACTTCAGTTTCTCCCTATGTGCCACTGGTGCCTTTCAAGCTGCTACCGCAGTGCTGGAGTTCAGAGGGAGTGAATCTGAGTCTGAGTCTGAGTAGTTCCTATTAAAGAACCTGAGTGTGGGTCAGAGAAAATGACTGGTTCAAACTTAGTCCAAAGGGGAAAGTGAGCCAAAGATTCAGGAGCAGGCCCCACAACCAACAGAAAGGAAACCTTTGGGTCTCATAAGGAACCCATACTGGGAACGAGCCATCTCTCAGGCCTGAGGACACTATCTGTTTTTCTGGGCTGCCCAGTTTCCCATTTGTTCTGCATCAGATTGTTCCAACCACCGAGGGTTTAGGTATAAGTGAGATGCTCCTGGGGGAATTTAGTTGCTGGGAAATGAGAAGGTTTAAATTAGACCTCAGGGTTTGTTCTACCTTAATCAATGGACCTGGACTTTTGTACTTGGATATTGATCAGTTGATGATTATTACCTGTGGAAAGAGGGGTGGAGGGGCATAAAGGGAAACAAAATTCCCAGGGGTTTCTAGCTCTCCAGATGGTTGGGTGGCTTTGGCACCCAAGGTCAATCCTCAGAAAGTCACTGGTGAGGGTGGCGAGCAACAAGGCTTTCAGAAGCTGGCAATGGCATGCACAGAGCTGCTGAAAGAACCCAAAGGGATTTGGGCAGGGCAACAACTATGTTTCCCATAGTATATCTGCTTCCTTCCCTGTGCCTGTTCTGTTCTCTCTGAAAACCAGCTCTCTCAGCCATCTGCATGCAATGGGCCAGATGTGGCTATTGCAGGCTCTGCTTCCTACCATTTACCATGCAAGTGTCTGGAAGAGAATGAGGGTCTCCGTTTCCCTATTCCATCTTCTCAGGAAAAAGAATCTACAGGCTTGTTTTGACCAGGTATTTCCAGCTAAGACCAACTGACTGGTCATAGGGCCAAGGATGATCCATAGATCAACCACAGAGTTCAGGGTCTTAGCCTGTGTGTGTGATGTTGGGGCAGGGGCAAACAGAGCAACAAATTGCCTGAAAGGGCCAGGTTGAATCTGGCCAAACCTGCATTGGATTCCCTGCTCTGGGCTCAGTCAACTTCATACCCTAGATTTTAGGAAAGCAGATGTCCAGATGGGAGAAACAGATCTGATTCCAAACCCAGAGGCTCTAAACACCTAGTTGCTCAAGAGGGATAAAGTCTTACCAAAAGCAAAATTCTGAACAAGTAATTACAAATGATGGTTTTTTTTCCCTGGGGAAGGGAAGATATCTAAAAAAAGTCAGGTTGTAGGAATGAGTGACACCAATATGGACAGATTATAAGTGATTGTGTACACAAGACAGAAGGATGTGTATGGAATCAAGTCAGTGAAAGTTATGGAACAAAAAAAGTAGTACCAGGAACCCAAAGAATAAAATATTCAGGAGCTTAAAAAATAGATATATTTGAAATTAAAAGAATCACCAAGAAATAACTCACTGCTTCATACTGTGGTATAACAATGAAAGAATAATGTGAGAATACAGGCCTTTTCAAGACATATTTGTTAAGTGGAAAAAGCAAGTTCAAAACAGTACAGCCAGTGGGATACTTGGTAAATGTATGATCATGCTTATACTTATTTAAAAAGAGAGAGAGATCTGGGTGTTGAGTTTATGGGTAACTTTTTCTTCTCATGGTCTACTTTT
The DNA here is from genome assembly GCA_004027475.1 of Anoura caudifer. NCBI lineage: Eukaryota > Metazoa > Chordata > Mammalia > Chiroptera > Phyllostomidae > Anoura > Anoura caudifer. Next base: position 92,115 of record PVKU01006885.1, read on the forward strand.
TTTCACTATTTTTTTTCAAAACTATGAACTTCTATTGTTTTTATAATGACAAATAAAGTTAAACAATGAAAGAGAAAAGGAGAGCTACATAATTTCAACTTCATTTTTTAATAAGAAATTTTGCAAATGGAATGTGGAGAACAGACATCCTTAAGAGTGTACAAAGTTCTGGATAGAGGAGCAGCAAAGATAAGATCTGTTTGCTTTAAATGAGTTTAAGATTCCAGACCTAGGCAGATTATTCCCCAGAGTCCTGCAAAAACTTTTAATTATGTCCCTGAAACCACTGCTAGTAAACTAGACAAATTCAGGTCAGCAACAAAGGATGAAAGATGGATCAGTGAAAGTAAGTTAAAGAGGCAGAATTTGCCTTAAATTAGAGCTGTTCATAAAAGGCATCATTTGCCCCCAGTGAACAGCTGTTTCCTGTGCCTGGACACGATGGAGCAGGAGCTAAGTGACATGTGTGTCCTACATCATGGGAGTTTGGACCAGGTCAGGTTGCTTGAAGAAGGATTTGGTGGCCCTTACCAGTGTGGCTCAGTTGGTTACACATTATTCTGCAAAGCAAAAGGTTTCCAGTTCTATTCCTGGTTGGGGTCATATGCTTGGGATTTGGGTTTTGGGTTTTGTCCTTGGTCTGGACACAGATGAGAGGAAACCAATTGATGTTTCTGTCTCACATTGATATTATTGATATTTCTCTCCATCTCTTTCTCACTCCCTTCCCCTCTCTTTAAAAATGAATAAACAAAATCTTTAAAAAAAAGGATTAGTGAACCACAAAATTCCCCTGATAAACCTAAAATTAATCTAAAAACACAAGTTCTCTCTTGATTCTTATGAATGATTAATGCACAAATCATTGGTTTTCATTTTACAAACAACACAGAGTCACTTATACATAAGCTATGTGACAAGATGAATTATTGGGGTGTCTCTTCCAACTTCCCACACATTACCCCTCACATTTCACTAACCTGGGTAAGACCTTTATGCTCTCTCAGCTCCACAATTAATCCTGTGCCTCAGAGGAAGTTGAGGGATACTGTACCAAAAATAAAATTACTCAAAAGATGCTTTACCTCTTGATCCTTATTTTTCTAAAAACCAGAACTCATCAGATAAATCATGCTCTCATCCTTTGAAGACACCAATGGGAAGAGGATCATCTTAGAGGCAAAGGCAGGGCAGAAGGAGAGTCCTTCCAGCCTTTTGGCTTTGCACCCTGTGGAGAGTGTTGAGATTTAGGAAGGGTTAAGGAGGCTGGATCTTAACTACCAGGCCCCTGGCCCCAAGGAAGCCGAGGCTTAAAGAGACCATGATTGGTTTAGAAAATGGAGATGCCAAAGAGGACACAAAACCCAGGAGAGTGGACTTGCAAGTTCTCTGCCCCATGTGTATTTTTTCTGACTTCTGTTAAGAATCTGGGAAGAAAGGAGAGAGGATTTAGTAACAATGGAAATTTAATTTGCCTCCAGCCAAGGAGGCTAGAGGGTTGAAAGACTGTTTGTTATAAAGAACTAAAGAACTTTGTTAGCTTCTCAGAGAGGCTGTGGAGTGGGTCCGTGGTGGCATCCATGCAGCTTCTCCAGCAGACACTGAGATACAGATCTTGGTGAAGACCCTGACTGTCAAGACCATCATCCCCAAGGTTGAGCCCAGTGACACCACTGAGAATCCCAAAGCTAAAATCCAAGACAAGAAAGGCATCCTGTCTGACCAGCAGTGTCTGATTTTTGCAGGCAAACAGTTGGAGGAGTGCTGTACTCTCTCAGACTACAACACTCAGAAAGAGCCCACCCTGCACTTGTGTTTCATCTGTGGGGTGGTATCATCGAGCCCTCCCCCCACCAATTCACCCAGAAGCACAACTGTGGAAAGATGATCTGCTGCAAGTGCTATGCCTGCCTGCACCTCAGCGCTGTCAACTGCTGCAAGAAAAAGTGGGGCCACACCAACAGCCTGTGCCCCAAGAAGGTTAAATAAGGCCCCTCCACCACCTCCTTGGGCCTACAGGATGGCTTTCTGCCTGAACTCTGTGACCTGGGTCCTCAATAAAGTTTCCCTTTCATTGACTAGAGAGGAAGGAAGGAAGGAAGGAAGGAAATGAATTATTTTTTTAATACCTTGAATTTCTGAACTAAGCTTTATACCTGTTATTCTCACTAGGTGTGCTATGGTTACTGTTATTAGCATTAGAAGTGATGCCAAAGCTCTTAGTAAGTTAGCAGCAAGTGTGCGTAATTGGATAGTTGGCATTCCTGCAGTCCAGGAAAAGGATGCTATTTATCAGGGCATTAAGAGTACTTTCTTGAGTAGAACATGTTCTCCAGCTACTGCTATTTCTGCTTTATTTATTAATTACTGTTAGTTTATCCACATCATTTTCAATTAGTTTGTCAGTGGGTTCCACCACAATGCACTTCCATCACAACCGTTATTTATCTCAATGTTCAGATTACGCTGCATTTGACCACTGGGAACTCCTTCAACTTGGTCCCTCTGTTCCTTTGATATATCCCCATTAGTATTTAACTCACCTTTTTACTTAATGGTACAGGATGCTTTGGGATCACTTTGTACTTTCCCTGCTCCAGCCCTGGAGTCAGACATTTCCAAGAAACCCTGGTTCCTTTTAGCAGAGAGTGGTATTTAGAAACCGAGATCTGCACGCTGCATGTGCTCCTCATTCCTGGTACATTGTCGCTTCCAGGCCCTCTCAGCAGATAGAGTTAGGAAATGAGTGTGAGTGTGTGTACATGTGTATACATCCATACATACTACATGTACACATATATATGTAGGTATATTTCTATCTATCTATATAAAACCATGCGTTTACTGATACCTCCACTTCCAAACCCACACCACAGGGCACACACTGTAGTCTTCCCTCTGTCCATATTTATAATTCCCTTCTCCAACAGTGAGAATCTAGCTCTCATTATCCTGAATATATCCTATCTATTTGCTCAAGACCTGAGTACACAGTAATTTCAGAGTTACTAACCTATACAGCTATGAGAGGTAAATCTACCAGCTAGAGTTAAATATGTCTTTATAGTTTCTAAGGTAAAATTTACACACAGTAAAACACACACACATTAAATGTACAATGCAATATGTTTTGGTGAATGCATAAATCCAGTTATGGAAGATTTCTATCATTCTGGAAATTTGCTCAGGCTCCTTTGCAGTTACTTTTCATATCCCATCAGAGATAGCCACTGTTCTGATCCACATCCATAGATTAGTTTTGCCTTTTCTATAACTTCATATAAGAAGAATCTTCCAGTATGTACACTTTGGTTTCCAATCTCTTCTGCTTAGCATCGTGTCCATAGGAGCTGCCCATGTTGTTGCATGTATGAATGTTCTATGCTGGGACTGTTGGTCAAGATGGAGGCATAGGTACACATGCTTTACCTCATCACACAACCACAAGAAGAATTACAACTAACCTCAAAACAAATCACTGCCAGAAAATCAAACTATGGAAGACTGACAACCAAGGATTTAAAGAAGCCACATTCTGCCAGATGGGTAGGAGAGGTGGAGGTGCAGATACGGGGCAGAGAGGTGAGGAGACGCGATGTGGCACAGAAAGGTGGTGGTGGCAGGACAGGTGCTCCCACATTTAAGTATGATGGATAAAAATCAGGAGGGATACATTGAGAGTGAGCAGTTCCAGCCCCAGGCCAGACCGCACAGCCCAGGGTTCCAGCACCAGATAAAGCCCCAGAACTTCTGGCTGTAAAAACTAGTGAGGATTAAGGCAGTGGAAGAAACTGCTGGTTTCTCAGAAGAGTCTGTTTAAAGAGCCACACAGACTTAGAATGTGTGCAAACCCATCCATTCTGGCATTCACCACCAGGGCAACACCAGGAAGGGTGCCAGTTGCATACAGAGAGTGGGAAGAGTGACTGGACATGAGGAGAGCACCAGGCAAAACTCTAGAAGCCAGGCAGCAGCATTGTCCGCTCTCTGAGCCCTCCCCACACAGAGCCACAAGCACTGAAGCGAATTGCCTCACCTTAGTGAATACCTAAGGCTCCACCCCACACAGCTTAACAGGTGTGCTAAGAGAGGGGGTCAAAGCATCTCTTCCTAATACACAGAAACAAATACAGGGAGGCTGTCAAATTGAGGGGACAAAGAAATATGGCCCAAATGAGAAAAGAACAAAACCCCAGAAAAAGAACTAAACAAAATGGAAATAGCCAACATATCAGATGCAGAGTTCAAACCCCTGGTGACCAGGATGCTCAGAGAACTCACTGAGTATGGCAACAACATAAAGGAAGAAATGAAGGTTACACTAAATCAAATAAAGAAAAACCTACTAGGAGCCAACAGTGAAGGGAACAAAGCCAGGATTCAAATCAACGATTTGGAACATAAGGAAGAAATAAACATTCAACTACAGCAGAAAGAAGAAACACGAATTAAAAAGTGAGGATAGTATAAGAAGACTCTGGGACATCTCCAAAAGTGCCAACATTCAAATCATAAGGATGCCAGGAGGAGAAGAGAAAGAGCAAGAAATTGAAAACTTAGTTGAAAAAATACTTCCCTAATTTGGCAAAGGAAACAGACATGGAAGTCCAAGACACTCAGAGAGTCCCAGAGAAGTTTGATCCAAGGAAAAACACACCAAGACACATCATAATTAAGTTCCCAAAGATTAAAGGTAAGGAGAAAATCTTAAAAGCAGCAAGAGAAAGGGAGACAGTAACCTACAAAGGAGTTCCCATAAGGCTATCAGCTGATTTCTCAAAAGAAACCTTACAGGCAAGAAGCAGCTGGAAAGAAGTATTTAAAGTCATGAAAGGCAAGGACCTATATCCAAGATTACTCTATCCAACAAAGCTATCATTTAGAATGGAAGGGCAGATAAAGTGCTTCCCAGGCAAGGTAAAGCTAAAGGAGTTCATCATCACCAAGCTCTTATTATACGCAATGTTAAAGGGACTTATTTAAGAAAAAGAAGAAGATCAAAACTATGAACATTAAAATGACAACAAATTCACAACTATCAACAACTGAATCCAAAAAAAATTTTTTTAAATAAACTAAGCAGACAACCAGAACAGGAACAGAATCATAGATATGGAGATCATTTGGAGGGCTATCAGCTTGGAGGGAGAAGGGGGAGAATGAGAGAAAAAGTACAGGGATTAAGAAGAATAACTGGGGTGGATCTACCCATGTACTGATACACCAAGGATTTGGAGGAGGTCTAAGGAAGCATCAATTTACCAACATTCCAAACTTGGAACTTAGACATAGAAAGCAGCCCAGGAGTTCTGGCCACAACTTCTTGGAGACAGGTAGAAATGCTTCACTTCTTTGCCCAACCAAAAGAAGGACAGCAACAAATCCAAAAACAAAAACCGCCCAGAACTGCCAGATATTCAAACTTCATGGAAGTCTGACAACCGAGGCATTAAAGAAACATTCATCCAGACTGGTAGGAGGGGCGGAGATAGGCAGCTGAGGTGGAGAGGACACACAGCGGAGGAGGTGGCTGGTGGACCAGTTGGTCCCACATTCGTGGGCCAATAAGCTGGGAAGAACCATTGGGAAGTGAGACAGACAGCAGAACCCAGGCTTTCAGCATGGGAAACTAAAGGCTCAAAACCTCCTGATGTAAAAATCTACAGGAGTGTGGCAGTGGGAGAAACTCTCAGGATCACAGGGGAGTTAGTGGGAGAGGCCCACAGGATGGACACAAACCCACCCATCTGAGAATCATCTGGGATGTAGGTACTTTCTACCTACATCCCAGATGACTATTCAGAAAAGTTGTCATTTAGAATGGAAGGGCAGATAAAGTGCTTCCAATACAAGGTCAAGCTAAAGGAGTTTATCATCACCAAGCCTTTATTATATGAAATGTCAAAGGGACTTATGTAAGAAATAGAAGATGATTAAAAAATATGAACATTAAAATGACAACAAACTCACAAGTATCAACAACTGAACCTAAAAAAACAACAAAAACTAGGCAAACAACTAGAACAGTAATAGAATCATAGAAATGGAGATCACATGGAGGATTATCAGTGGGGAGAGGGATGGGGAGAATAGGGGGAAAGGGTACAGGGAATAAGAAGCATAATTGGTAGGTACAAAATAGACAGAGGGAGATTAAGAACAGTATAGGAAGTGGAGAAGCTAAAGAACTTATATATACAACCAGTAGACCTGAACTAAGTGGTGGTGGGGAATGCTGGAGGGTGGTGGGGTACAGGGAGGAAGGGGATAACAAAATTGGGGCAAAAATAAAAAAGAAGAAAATTTGGTATGTACAAAATAGACAGGGGGATGTTAAGAATATTATAGGAAATGGAGAAGCCAAAGAACTTATATGTACGACTCATGGACATGAACTAAGGAAGAGATTGCTGGAGGGAAAGGGGGTACTGTGCAGAAAAAAGGAAAGTTGAGATCATTGTAATAGTGTAATCAATAAAATATACTAAAAAAAAGAACACACAGAAAAGTGCTCCATCCTTTTTTGTCACCAAGTGAGGTTTTGTTAGATGTATATATCATAATTTTTTAATCCACTTTCCTGCTGATGGACTTTTGGGTTACTTTCAGTTTTGGGCTATTGTGAATAAAGCTGCTATGGACATACTTATTTAAAAAGAGAAAAAAATGGCAGTCGTATTGGACACTTTTGCTGCCCTCACTCAACCCATTTTTTTCTCTAACCTTTGCTTCATTCAGCAACCTGCTTTGAGCACCTCCCCTCAGCTGTACCACACATCTGGGACTTCTCCAGCATGCACTGTAGTACTCATGCATGTGGAAATGGAAGGCTGGTAGAAAAATGGTCCCCCTTCTCTCTGTGGGCAGGCAATTTTGAAGCATGTTCTACATAACTCCTCTTAAGGCCCCAGCAGGATTGAACCCCAGGTGCGCACAGTGATGACAATCATAATGCACCTGTACTGGCTCTCCCTGCACCCCCCCCCCGCCCCACTTCCTTTACACTCTGCCTACCGCTTGCTCCTGCTCACTGGCATCAGCCCTCAGTAAACTGCTCAGATGCAAGCCTTTGCCCCAGGCTCTGCTTCCCAGGTGAATGCAGCATCAGAGGGCAACTTCAGCATGTTATTTAATAGCATACAGGCAAACAGCAGAGGTAGTGGCTAAAAGTGTTAAAGTATAACTATATTGTGGTGTTCTCTAACTTGGAGACTATAAGTTTCTTCTTCTTTCTTTCCCTGTAAGATTCATTTCAACTTCAGCAAATTCAGAAGCTCATGCATCTTGTGTGTGAGTATATATGGTTGTCTTGGCATTCACTCTCTGGCTGCTTTGCTCTTGTGCTTGTCACAGTGCAGAGATGGAGTCTGATAAAACATAGGTGTTTAGCAAATATTTGTGAATAAGAGAATGATGGACAGCAAGGAAAAAGAAAGCTGAAGAAATTGAAGTGAGTTTTGGAAAAATAACTGTTTAGAGATAGATACTTAGTAAAAGACTTGAGGAGAAAAGGAAATAGGATTGAATCCCCAGGAGCCTGAATGAATCAATAAAGATGATGAGTAGGGCCAGGACCAAGAAATAGTTTAACCAGCAAGAGACCAAGAGAGAAGGGCTTCCCCTGTAGTCCCTTCTTTGCTGCAAGAAGAGCCTAATAGGCTCAGCAGAAGGGAATGTTTTTTCTACTATTCCATTCCCAGAATTTCAGAGGAAAAATAGGGTCAAAACAAATATTTAATAAGCATGCTTCCTAAAATAGCTTATAGCAAATTTTCTGTAAATCCTTCCAGTGCTGCTTCTATAATCTTCAGAGAAAATTATATTTCTCATTTCCTGGTGACACCACTTCCCACATAACATACTTGAATTGCACAGATTAAGATGATTATTGTGGATCAATAAAACAAAAAAATGGATTAAGAATGCCATGCTAGCCCTGGCTGGTATAGCTCAGTGGATTGAACACGGGCCTGTGAACCAAAGGATCGTGGTCCGATTCCCAGTCAGGGCACATGCCTGGGTTGCAGGCCAGTTCCCGGCAAGGGATGCACAAGAGGCAACCATACATTGATATTTCTCTCCCTCTCTCCCTCTCTCCTTCCCTTTCCCTCTAAAGATAAATAAATAAAATGGTTTTTTTTTTTAAAGAATGCCATGCTAATAATGAACAGGGTGATTTTCAAACAGAAAGAAACAATATTAAAACATCCAAAGATTTGCCCCAATAGATGCCTCTATCTGTTTTTGGAAAATTTTGTTTGTTCCCAAAGGTAGGACCCTGAAAAGGCTTTGTGTAAGGAACCAGGGAAGGGTAGTATAAAGAGTAGTTTAGGAAAATGAGTGGGTACCCCACCCCTCCCCATTAAGGAAATCAGATACAGATTGCTTTAGAGGAGTTTAGACTGGGCAGAAAGATAGTTTAGAGTCCTCATCTCATGCAGAAGGCGATGGTGAGGATTTCTGTTTACCAGTGTAAAAAATTTCTTCATTGGCAAGTGTTAAAAGCTTAATCAGGTATAGGCTGAGTTGTTTTAATGGTTGATGTTTTAAGCAGAGCTTTAACCTTCCTAACCCTTTCAGAAAACTACAGATAATAGGCATTAGGCTTGTGTGCTAGGTTAACAGACCATCCAAGGGGCCTATTGCATTTACTGGTTCAGATACATCACTACCACTGATGTCCCTGTAATGCAATGGGAGCTATTGGAGGCTTTGGAGCAGAAGAGTAGCATGATCTGCTTTTATTTTAACTGGATCACTCTGTTGAGCAAGCTCAAGGCACCAAGGGCAGAAGTGGGAAAACCAACTGGGAACCATTGTAGCAATTCAAGGAAGAAATGATAGATGGGGGTGGGGGCGGGGCTTGTCAAGGAGTTAGTGAGAAGATGTCAGATTCCGAATATATGTTGAAGGCAGAGTCAAATAGGTTTGCTGACAGATAAGATATGGGATGGAAGAGTTAGAGTGAAGGCAAAGATACCTCTGGGGTTTTTGACTTGAGCAACTGGGAAAATGGCATGCCATTTACTGAGATAGGAAAGGCAGTGAGAGGAGCAGGTTTTGGAGGATATCAAGGGCTCAGTTTTGGACAAATTAAGTTTGAGATGTCTATTAGATAGTAAAATATAGATGTTTATTAAGCACTTGGATATCATCCGGACTTGGGAAAGAACTCTGTTGGAGATACAAATTTGAGTCTTCAGGGCTAAATATTGATATTACCAAAATTTACAATATAGCTATAATGGGAGAATGGTGGGAGGGAAATGTATATGTGTGCATGGTGAGGGGGTGGTGGATAAGAAGTGAATCTTCATTTTATGCAGCAGGAAGTCAATGATTGATAGCTAACAGAAAAATATCAAGAAATAGCCATATATGAATCATATGAAACATTCATCACTATTATAGTTCAATATCTTTACATTTTTCTTATCTTTTTTGTGGGATATTTTTTAGAATTTATTTAAATTTATTTTTCATAGCTTTCTTGAGATATAATTGACACACTATACAATTCAACCATTTAAAATGTATGGTTAAGTATAGTGAAATATACTTTTCACTATATTTACAGTTGTGCAATCATTACTACAATTTTAGAATATTTTCATTACACCAAAAAGAATCCCTGTACCTCTTAGCCTTTGATCTGCTATCTCTCCATCCTTCTCCCCCTGCCCTAAGCAACCAATAATCTTTCTTTTTTCTTTTTTTATATTTTATTGATTATGCTATTACAGCTGTCCGATTTCTCCCCCATCATTCCCCTCCACCCTTCACACCCCCTCCCACCCACATTCCCCCCCTTTAGTTCATGTCCATGGGTCATAAGTTCTTTAGCTTCTACTTTTCCCACACTGTTCTTGCCCTCCCATCTATTTTCTACCCACCATCAGTGCTACTTACTCTCTGTACCTTTTCCCCTCTCTCTCCTCCTCCCACTCCC